>JANIIK010001767.1:30000-32500 GCA_027704905.1 Muraenolepis orangiensis
AAAGAAAAGAAAAGTGGAGGCCAGGATAGACCAATACAATTATTTCACTGAGAACACCCTTTAACTAGTCTGGATTCATGTTATCAGGTTCTATAAGAACTGTTTTAATAATGTTATGGTAAAACTTTAAGGTTTGCTATTTTAAGATTACAATTTTCGCACAATTAGGAAAAGTTTTTTTTATAATTTCATTTCTGGATACTTCGTCAGTGCGTGCTAGCAGACATTTAGGAGGAAATCACTTAAGGTGCTCGTCTAACTGGGACAGGGAACCAAGCGGTCCCTGCTTATCAGTTGTCAAGTGAAGATTCCCTTCCCCCGTCCTTTCCTTCCCTTGTAGTGATCTCTAGCTTCTCCTTGGTGTCTGGCGAGAGGCAGGCTGACTGGTTTCTTTATGCACAAGATAAAGCTCCTCTTGTGTTTTCTTCAAGGGATAACTCACAAAATATGAGCACATGTTTTGTTTGTTTTGTATTATTTTTGGTTTGTTTTTGTTTTTGTCATTCCTAGATTCGACATCTCAGCAGAAAAACTGAGTTCAGACGGTCAAGCGGTAGCCGTTGTGTCAGTTACATAGACAATTCTATCATCACAAACTTGGAGGTAGTATCGACTCAACACATGTTGTAATGATGTCCCATTCATGGTTTATACGGGTGCGAGATAAAGGAGGGGGTGTGAATGGCCCTAGACAGGGGGCTTTGCCTCCCAGCATGGTAGTTTCCGTATTATGATAAGTTGACACATGGGAAGGACCATGTGTCAAGAGGAGGGAGGAAGACTGCCCTACACCAATATATTCAAAGGACGTCTCAAATTACTCACAAATTTTTCTCACACACATTTTTGGAGTAATAATGATTACCATAAAGAAGGTCAAAGTGCAATGAATACTGTGTAAGGAACAACTTTTTTCATCACAAACTGATTGTGGTTTTCTTGGACGCTTTGCTATTTCCTAGGCCACTGGCAGCTGTAAAAAGTGAATTTCATGTGAGGAATCAAGATGATGTGTCTAAAGGAAATGATAGAGTAGACATTAAGACAGGAAATGCATAGTACTAACGTGCACACTCCACTGGAAGTACCTCCTCTCTCCCTACAGGAGGTCCAACAATAGGCGGATGCTAATGAGAAGAACCACTGAACAAAGGGTGGTTCTACCGAAAGGGAGGGGGTGTGGTTTGGACCATTCCAAATCCTCATTACTCATGCGGCAGTGAAGGTGGAGGGACGAGCCACGTGGGTTCACGAGTACCACAGCAAATGTTCACCATCACCAGCAGGAGACCACAGGCCTCTAAGCCAGGAAGAGAAGTAGCTGACAATACACGAGATGATGAATGTGGCTCTAACTATATACACGGTACACATACATATTGGAACTGTGCTAACCATCCTTATTGTAGGTCCTATCCTAGGGGGGGAGAGGCAAAACCTCCCTAGAACAGACGACCTGACTTACGAGAGCACGTCGCCCTAACACACATAACATATATCATCCTGATCCACACGTACGCCGCCAATATGTGGTGGAGAAATGCTAATAATACAAGATCAACTGGTAAATTGAATTGTAATGTCTGTTCCACAATGCCAACGTCATCTCATGCCCCCCAATCATGTCTAGGAAGATGACTCACAGTGTGGCCGGGTGTCTAATGATGATGGGGACAGCATTACCGAGTAATGATTTTGCAAAGTTTGACCCGATAATATCGCTAAATAACATAGACTCCGACTGCACAAATTTAACCGTACATGTGGCCCCACAGGAGGCGCATCCTAGTTCCCTCCTGACGGTAACAATAGATCCAGAGATGACCTTTGACATGTGTGTAGTAGCAGTTGGGTTCCAACCGCTTGGAGATATACACGTGGATAAATGTATGAAGATATTTTCCTTTTGCACGTTTAAAGGCACGACTAAAACAACACAGATGGCGTCAAGCGAGTACGATATGTGCATGGCAATAACGATACCCTCAGGCACCAGCAGTTCTCAGTGTGCGTTAATGGTACCAGGCCCACGAGGAACCAGGGTCGTAGAGGGTCTGTGGTGGCTGTGTGGATCTAGGGTCTATCACAGCCTCCCGAACGACTGGTCTGGTCTTTGCGCACCAATATCAATTACAGACCAGACATACATTATTACGGCAACCCCGATATCAAAAGTTTGGCGAGAAAAGCGAGCGGTATATTTTAAAAAGCATGATGGAATGTGGGGAACCGACGTCCCCAACGATTTCAAAATATAGACCACCGCACAACATTTTCGGTCTTCCACTATTTCCACAACTAGGCGTGGGTAAGCTTCTTCTTATGACAGAGACAACTATCGACTTCAATCGTTTGTTAACAGCACACTAGCCTCCGTTGGGGCGATCAAGGAGGAACTAACTAGCTTACGGTTGGTTGTAATGCAAAATAGAATGGTCTTGGACCAGCTGACAGCGTCTTCATGAGGGGTTTGTGTTGTTGTGGGTTCGTCATGTTGTAC
>JANIIK010001767.1:37500-100888 GCA_027704905.1 Muraenolepis orangiensis
GTTCTGCATTCTGTTCCCAGCAGCAGCAGCACCACCACCTCCTCATGTTAATCCTGTGTGTGTATGAGCTACTACAGTGGTTCCCAAACGTTTAAGGTCCTGTACCCCTTAACCATAGAACCTTCTGCTGGGTTCCCCCTCTACCTCTCACCTGATGTTACATATGAAGACAAGACCGTGGATTCACTATTTAAGGTCCTGTACCCCTTAGAACCCAGGTAGGGGTTTTGGGAACCCAGATGGTGTGTTTTTGGGAACCCAGGTGGTGTTTTTGAAAACACAGGTGGTGTTTTTAAGGGAACCCAGGTGGTGTTTTTGGGAACCCATGTGTGTTTTTGTAAACCCAGATGGTGTTTTTAATGGAACCCAGGTAGTGTTTTTTGGGAATATAGGTGGTGTTTTTTTGGGAACCCAGGTGGTGTTTTTGGGAACACAGGTGATGTTTTTAAGGGAACCCAGGTGGTGTTTTTGAAAACACAGGTGGTGTTTTTAAGGGAACCCAGGTGGTGTTTTTGGGAACCCATGTGTGTTTTTGTAAACCCAGATGGTGTTTTTAATGGAACCCAGGTAGTGTTTTTTGGGAACCCAGGTGGTGTTTTTGGGAACACAGGTGGGGTTTTTGGAAAAACAAGTGGTGTTTTTAAGGGGACCCAGGTGGTGTTTTTCGGATCACAGGTGGGGGTTTTGGGAACCCGGGTGGTGTTTTTGAGAACAAAGGTGGTGTTTTTGGGAACCCAGGTGGTGTTTTTAGGAACTAAGGTGGTGTATTTGGAACCCAGGTGGTGTTTTTGGGAACACATGTGGTGTTTTTAAGGGAACCCAGGTGGTGTTTTAAAGGGAACCTAGGTGGTGTTTTTGGGATCACAGGTGGGGGTTTTGGGAACCAGGGTGGTGTTTTTGAGAACAAAGGTGGTGTTTTTGGGAACACAGGTGGGGGTTTTGGGAACCAAGGTGGGGGTTTTGGGAACCCAGGTGGTGTTTTTAAGGGAACCCAGGTGGTGTTTTTGAAAACACAGGTGGTGTTTTTAAGGGAACCCAGGTGGTGTTTTTTGGGAACCCAGGTGGTGTTTTTGGGAACACAGGTGGGGTTTTTGGAAAAACAAGTGGTGTTTTTAAGGGGACCCAGGTGGTGTTTTTCGGATCACAGGTGGGGGTTTTGGGAACCCGGGTGGTGTTTTTGAGAACAAAGGTGGTGTTTTTGGGAACCCAGGTGGTGTTTTTAGGAACTAAGGTGGTGTATTTGGAACCCAGGTGGTGTTTTTGGGAACACATGTGGTGTTTTTAAGGGAACCCAGGTGGTGTTTTAAAGGGAACCTAGGTGGTGTTTTTGGGATCACAGGTGGGGGTTTTGGGAACCAGGGTGGTGTTTTTGAGAACAAAGGTGGTGTTTTTGGGAACACAGGTGGGGGTTTTGGGAACCAAGGTGGGGGTTTTGGGAACCCAGGTGGTGTTTTTAAGGGAACCCAGGTGGTGTTTTTGGGAACCTAGGTGGTGTTATTGGGATCACAGGTGGGGGTCTTGGGAACCCGGGTGGTGTTTTTGGAACAAAGGTGGTGTTTTTTGGAACACAGGTGGTGTTTTTGGGAACACAGGTTTGGGTTTTGTGAACACAGGTGGTGTTTTTAAGGGAACACAGGTGGTGTTTTTGGGAACCTAGATGGTGTTTTTTTGGCAACCCAGGTGGTGTTTTGGGGAACCCAGGTGGTGTTTTTAAGGAAACCCATGTAGTGATTTTTGGGAATATAGGTGGTGTTTATTTGGGAACCCAGGTGGTGTTTTTAAGGAAGCCAAGGTAGTGTTTTTTTGGGAATAAAGGTGGTGTTTTTTTGGGAACCCAGGTGGTGTTTTTAGGAACTAAGGTGGTGTATTTGGAACCCAGGTGGTCTTTTTGGGAAAACAGGTGGGGTTTTTGGGAACCAAGGTGGTGTTTTTGGGAACATGGGTGGTGTTTTTAAGGGACCCAGGTGGGAGGTTTTGGAACCCAGTAGTTTTTTTGGGAACCCAGGTGGTGTTTTTGGGAAGCCAAGTGGTCTTTTTTGGAACACAGGTGGGGTTTTTGGGAACCCAGGTGGTGTTTTTAAGGGAACCCAGGTGGGGGTTTTGGGAACCCAGGTGGTGTTTTTAAGGGAACCCAGGTGGGGTTTTGGGAACCCAGGTGGGGGTTTGGGGAACCCAGGTGGGGGTTTTGGGAACCCAGGTGGTGTTTTTAAGGGAACACAAGTGGTGTTTTTAAGGGATTGTGTGCATCGATGCAGACTTCTGCAGACTTCTGGCCCAGAATATCCCAGAATGCATTTCGCATCAACCAGTAGAGAATTTGAGCCTGGCTAAAAAATAGTTAAATAGTAATAGCTGGAATACTTTACTGCCCTGATTCAACATGTTTCTACAGGCCGTAATGTTATTTTCAAACGTTCAGAGGTTGCCTTATATCTTGCCGAGTTAGTGTTGATTTAATAGATAATCTATACTTCATAATACTTCGTAATACAGACATAAATGGACCGAGATGAAAACATTTAGAAAAGGTTCTGAGCCTTTCTTTGTTTTCAGACACTTCAATATCACTTTATATCACAAGTCCAGTACAGTTACACACGGCTAACTCATATTTTGCTACTAAAGCTGCTTTTGCTTGGTGATGTGATGTGAAGAAAAACTAATTTTTAACATTTTGTTTGTTTTAGGGAGCAAGGAGCTCACCACCAAGTTCATTAGACAAAGGGGGGAAAGTGACGCCCTGTTCACTGGGGCTAAGTTCTCAGCGAGTGGCCTGGAGGTAAGGCAACAATAATACATTTTTCCTGCTGTGTCACCTTCTCCAATCTTCTCAGTTTCCATCCCTGTAATGACTTGATAGATAAGTGCTTCTCTTTTGTGATTAGGACAATTCTGAAAAGAATGGACCTGCTGGCGTTTGTAAAGCGCATGCAGGCCAAAAACAATACGACAACCTAAAAAAAAAGTCTGTACATGTAAAGTGAAATTATATTTGTTGTTTTTAATCATGAAAGTTAATAAAAGCACTTTTGCTGATGTTGTTAACTGCCATGAGTGATTTCCTCTGCCTTAGGATTGCACATGTCCAGGGTCAGGAGAAGGTGTGAGTGGGAAACACACTGCTGCAACTTGGCCCTGGTTTGTCCTCATGGATGAGGTGTTGGGACAGAGCCATTCCATTGCACCCCCTGTCCTGGTTGCCTCCATCCCTGAGGACACAACAGGGCCAAGTTCAGCAGTGGGTGACCAGCAGGAGGAGGAAAGGAGCCAGAGCCAGCAAGAAGGAAGAGAGGGAGAGATGAAGAGTCATAGAGCTGATGAGGGAGGACATGAGATTACAGCCAGAGGCAGAGCAGAGGAAGACACAACGTCTGTTTACCCTTTTGGAAAGAATTGTAAATAGTATGTAATGTAATAATAAATAAAATAAATTTGAATCAATTTAAAGAAATAGTTGAATTGTTTTTCATGTTATTTGTTTATTTCATGCATTTATCTATTTACAACATATTAATTTGTATTTTAATAATCTATAACATTTACAATCGGCGCTATTAAAGATCACAGATCACTCCAAGGTACGAACGCGTCTTTATTCCCCACTGTTGTCCAGAACCACAACCACAACCACACACACACACACACACACACACACACACACACACACACACACACACACACACACACAGAAGGGGCGGTCTCTCGCCCCAACAGCAGTGCCTAAATAAACTGTCCAACTGTACTAAACTGTCAAGTAACTAAATGACTATTAACACACTACACACGCTACGATATCAATGGGAAGGCATTTGCATAAAATGTGCATTTTGTGTGTGCGTGGATGACAACGCAGACGCCTCGTACCAGAACGGGCAATAAAAACACACACACACAAACACACACACACACACACACACACACACATACACACACACACACACACACACACATACACACACAGACACACACACACACACACACACACATACACACACACACACACACACACACACACACACACACACATACACACACACACACACACACACACATACACACACAGACACACACACACACACACACACACATACACACACAAACACACACACACACACACACACACACACATACACACACACACACACACACACACATACACACACAGACACACACACACACACACACACACACACACACACACACACACACACACATACACACATGTGATCCTTCCTAGGTCTCTTCTCCTCCGTCTCCCTTCTCCCTTGGTAAATGGTAAACGGACTGCATTTATAGAGCGCTTTTCTAACCAGTGCGGCCACTCTAAGCGCTTTACAAGTCATGGCTCACATTCACCCATTCATCCACCCATTCATCCACAGACGGCGGAGTCAGCCATCAAGGAGACAGCCAGCTGGTCAGGAGCGGTCAGGGTTAGGGGGTCTTGCTCAGGGACACCTCCACAGGTTGGATTTGATAAAAGGAGGCGGGGAGCAAACCAGCAGCTTGTGAGGGGACCGCTCTACCTCCTGATCTATACTGCCGCCCTGGTGTGTGTGTGTGTGTGTGTGTGTGTGTGTGTGTGTGTGTGTGTGTGTGTGTGTGTGTGTGTGTGTGTGTGTGTGTGTGTGTGTGTGTGTGTGTGTGTGTGTGCGTGTGTGTGTGGACCCCCTCCGAGAGAGACGGAGAGGTGGTCATGACGACCCCCCACATGAAGGAGCGTCACCACGGGGACCTTTACTGAGACTTTGTTAATACGTCACGTGGTTCGTTGGATAACGTCACGTGGAGGGAGTTGACGCTTATGTCAGCTTTGAACTGTGATTAAATGATATATGTACATCTTATCACACCACAAAGCTGATAAAAGCATCACTTATATATATATATTTATATATATATATTTATATATATATAAAAAAAGTATACCACCCAATGAACTTACTGAATGAGTCCATTGAGATGTACTGGCTTAGGAGACTTGATGTAAATCTGTTCTACAGTCTGTAATAAACCAGTCGATGGAGTGAATGGGAAATCTCCTCCTCTGCTTGTTCTGTTGTTGATCAGATTCAAGTCTGCACCGTTTGGAGGAAAAGTGCGACCCCTGGTGGTCAAAGTAGATCGTTGTTTTACCTCTTCTACTGAATCCATATTGTACTGAGAATGTACCTATTCTACTGAATATATAGAGTAGATTCCACAGAAAATTTCCCCACGTTATTTCTATTTTTATTGAAAGCAGAAAAGTATACAAACATTGAATTGTGTTGTGATTCTTGATTCAGAAGAATAAACTAATATAAATGTTTTGTTTAACAATATATACAACATGATATGCAAATTAACCCTACCATTTGTAAGAATTAAACATCAAATAACATTCAGGAGAAAACAGATATTGAACAATATAGTATATGTAATCATGTATAATGGGTAAATGAGCGAGAGAGAGAGAGAGAGAGAGAGAGAGAGAGAGAGAGAGAGAGAGAGAGAGAGAGAGAGAGAGAGAGAGAGAGAGAGAGAGAGAGAGACAAACACACACACACACACACAGAGTACAGAGACAATTGTATATCATTAAACAAACAAAAACATTGAGGAGAAAACAGACTTTGAACAATGTAGTATATCTGATTATGTTCAATCACGTTAGTTGTTTATGTTGATTATTTAATTATCTAACAAAGGTCTTAGTCTGTTTGATTGACAGGTGAGATGATCAGAGGGGTGGAGTTTCTACCACCATCATGTGAACATGGACAGAGGATTGGATAGAGAGGCTCACTGAAGGTGCAGCCAGTAGCAGAGTAGATATGAGCCCTGGCTTCCACATCATAGAAGGAGACCAGACCTGCGTCATAATCAACAAACACCCCCACCTTCTGGAGCTCAGCTCTCACAGGGAGACGGACAGCAGGGTTGTCATTAAATGACAACTTATCCTTGAGGAAGTAAAGAGTCCAGAAACCATTCTCAGGGGTGTGATGTGAAGAGTTCTTTTCTGCTGACAGACTCTCTGGTCACTCCTAACCACCATGTAGTCTTGTCTTTAACCTGGACCTCAAAGTAGAATCTCCCTGAGGAGAAGCTCTGCCTCGTGAGAACATTTAGATGCCGTGTAAATCTCTTAGGGTTGTCTGGGAGTTTCTTCACTACACCTCCATCATGTACTTGTTTCCCATCATCAGACAGGATGAGCTAGGGATGAGCTGTATCAGGATCTAGAGTCACCTCTACTCCATACTGCTGGACCCTCTTCAGTTCAACACTCACGCAGCTTCTTCATGTCCATGTTCAGTGTCTCCTCCAGCTGATCCAGGGATCTCCTCAAGGTCCCTACGTATGACGGAGGATGGACCTCCACCCTCGTCCAGTCCCTGGTGTGTGGAGGATTCTCCAGGGATCTGAAGGTCTGGAGGAAGTGGAGGTGGTCTTCAGTGTGTGAGAGCTGCTTCACCTCTGAGCTTCTATTGGTCAGATCTTCTATTTCCTGCTCCAGCTCTTTGATGAGGCCTTCAGCTTGTTTCTCTGTGGATTTCAGTTTGTCTTTAACCGTTTGGTTTAAATCATCCCGACACTTTTCAATGCAGCGCATCAGAGCAGCGAGGACCTGCAGACCATCGGCTATCTCTCTGTCTGAGTTTATTTTGCTCAATTCTACTGTGTTTATGATCTCCTTAATCTTTTGTTTTCTCTCCTGGATCATCTGCAGAACATCAGACTCTATCTTCTCCAGCTGGACCATCTTCACTTCATATTCCTCCTTTAGAGGTACAACAGGGTGGGACTTGTGGCCTGTCTCTGTACAGATCTGACACACACACACCTGTTCAGTCTGGCAGAAGAGCTCCAGTATTTGATAATTGTGTATCTTACACATCCTGTCTTCCAGACGGTCCATAGGCTCGACCAGCTGATGTCTCTTCAGGCCTGAGACTCTCTGATGTGGCTCCAGGTGGGTGTGGCAGTAAGAGGTAAGACACACTAGGCAGGACTTCACAGCCTTCAGCTGGGTCCCGGTACAGACGCCACAGGGAACTTCTCCTGGTTCAACACAAGGCTGCTGTTTTTCTGGTACAAACCGTCTAAACTGATCAACCATCTCTGAAATGAGGGTATTGACCCGTAGATCAGGTCTTGTGTGGAAAAGCTCGTTGCAAACAGGACATTTGTACTGGACTTTGTCATCCCAGAACTTTGTAATACAGGCTCTACAGAAGTTGTGTCCACATGGTGTGGAAACTGGACTGTTGAACACCTCCAGACAGATGGAACATGAAAGGTTCTCTTCAGACCAGGAAGTGTTAGCAGAAGCCATTCCTAGACACAGACGACATGGTTTATGTATTGAGCAACTCCATTATTTATCTAATTCCATAACGGGAAAAGAGGGTTTAACTATAAAGTATATAAGCATATAACTCTTATAGTTGTGCTGTTTCACTCACCTTGTTGTGGTTTCTGTCTGTTATGTTACAAAACGCGTTGTGTTTTTCTCCAGGAAGAGAGAACTGCTCTGACGTCAGGGACACACACACACACACATGGCTCCGCCCACATCCCATGGCCCCGCCCCCACTCTTACTTTGGGCGCATTCATGCTCTGTGTTTAGGCTCCACTGACGGTGTGTGTTCTCCTCTTCTTTGTGGAGTTGAAAGATGGTCAATATTTAAAAGACGAGGCTGAAGTGGACAACTTATTCGCCTGCTCCTTAGTCTAATGTATCCGTCCACCCAATGGCTGCAGTAACAACATGTGGCCTGTAGATGGGGCTATTTAGTGACTAATCTCTACTGTAGACAGAGGCCTCTTTGGAGAGATTTCTAAAATGGCTGATCTGCTATGAATACTCTCTATTCAGAAAATAAAACCATGACTGTCCAGTTTGCATTGTGGTGGCACTTTGTGGATAGTTGTCATGACTTTACTGTAGGATATATTATTTAGACTTTATTATCAAGTAAGAGAATACAGTATTAATAGAGATTATATACCTACCTATCTACCTACCTAGGTATATCTAACTACCTACCTATCTACCTAGTTATATATAACGACCTACCTGTGTATATCTAAAGACTAAAATTGTACTATTCTACTATTTCCTATTCAACTAAATACATATTGTACTGAAAATGTACCTATTCTACTGATTACATATTTAAATGAGAATGTACCTATTCTACTGATTACATATTTAAATGAGAATGTACCTATTCTACTGATTACATATTTAAATGAGAATGTACCTATTCTACTGATTACATATTTAAATGAGAATGTACCTATTCTACTGATTACATATTTAAATGATAATGTACCTATTCTACTGAATACATATTTAAATGAGAATGTACGTATTCTACTGAATACATATTTAAATGAGAATGTACCTATTCTACTGATTACATATTTAAATGAGAATGTACCTATTCTACTGATTACATATTTAAATGATAATGTACATATTCTACTGAATACATATTTAAATGAGAATGTACCTATTCTACTGATTACATATTTAAATGAGAATGTACCTATTCTACTGATTACATATTGGAGAGAAAATACCACGGAAAAGTCACAGATGTTTTGTCCATTTTTATGGAAATCAGAAAAGTGTAAAAACATTTGATTCTGTTTTATGTCACATGGTTCAGAAGAATACACCTCAAGAAATATATAGAGATTATGAATGAGTGTTCTCCATTCTTCATCCTGTAACCTTGAGAGAGAGATAGAGAGAGAGAGAGAGAGAGAGAGAGAGAGAGAGAGAGAGAGAGAGAGAGAGAGAGAGAGAGAGAGAGAGAGAGAGAGAGAGAGAGAGAGAGAGAGAGAGAGAGGGAGAGAGAGAGAAAAAGAGAGAGAGAGAGAAAGAGAGAAAGAGAGAGAGAGAGAGAGAGAAGAGAGAGAAAGAGAGAGAGAGAGAGAGAGAGAGAGAGAGAGAGAGAGAGAGAGAGAGCCTGGGTTCCCCAAAACACCACCTGGGTTCCATTAAAAACACAACCTTGGTTCCATTAAAACACCACCTGGGTTCCAAAAACACCACCTGGGTTCACAAAAACACCACCTGGCTTCCCTTAAAAACACCACTTGGGTTCCTAAAAACACCACCTGGGTTCCCAAAAAAACACCACATATATTCCCAAAAAACACTACCTGGGTTCCCTTAAAAACACCACGTGGGTTCCCCAAAACACAACCTAGGTTGCCCAAAAAACACCATCTGGGTTCCCAAAAACACCACCTGGGTTCCCTTAAAAACACCACCTGTGTTCCCAAAAACACCACCTGGGTTCCCCAAAAACACAACCTGTGTTCTCAAAAACACCACCTGTGTTCCCAAAAACACCACCTGTATTCCCAAAAACACCACCTGGGTTCCCCAAAAACACCACCTGTGTTCCCAAAAACAGCGGCTGGGTTCACAAAACACCACCTGGGTTCCCAAAAAACACCATCTGGGTTCCCCAAAAAACCACCTGGGTTCCTCAAAAACACTACCTGTGTTCCCAAAAACACCACCTGGGTTCCCTTAAAAACATCACCTGAGTTCCCCAAAACACCACCTGGGTTCCCCAAAAACACCACCTGTGTTCCCAAAAACACCACCTGGGTTCCCAAAAACACCACCTGGGTTCCCCAAAAACACCACCTGTGTTCCCAAAACACCACCTGGGTTACCAAAAAAACACCATCTGGGTTCCCCAAAACACCACCTGGGTTCCCCAAAAACACCATCCGGGTTCCCAAAAACACAGGGTTACCAAAAACACCATCTGGGTTCCCAAAAAAACACCACCTATATTCCCAAAAACACCACCTGTGTTCCCAAAAACACCATATGGGTTTCCAAAAACACTACCTGGGTCACCTTAAAACCACCAGCTGGGCCACCTTAAAAACACCACCTGGGTTCCCAAAAACACCACTTTGGTTCCCAAAAACACCACCTGGGTTCCCTTAAAAACACCACCAGGGTTCCCAAAATCCCCACCTGGGTCCCCTTAAAAACACAACCTGTTTTCCTAAAAAGACCACTTGTGTTCCCAAAAACACCACCTGGGTTCCCAAAAACACCACCTGGCTTCCCCAAAAACCCACCTGTGTTGGGCTCTGAAAGCCCTTTCAATGTGGCATTCAAAGAGTTCAAGGGTTCCTTGTTACGAGTCACATGACCAACAACACCCCCCCCCCCCAGAAGGCCGACCAATCAGAGCTGGACGTGCTGGACGCCTTCTCAGGGCCATAAGCTCCGCGATAACGTTCTCCACAATGAATGAATGTCTTCTGTCCGCTGGTACGGTGAACGGGGGGCATGCACAGCCTGCACACACACACATGCACACACATGCACACACACATGCACACACAAACACACACACACACACACACACACTATGAGTGCAGTGTGTATCATAGTCTATCTTTGCCAAGCTGAGGTGATACTGATATATCTTCAGTGCTCACACACACAAATATGCACACACACACGATCGCACCCACGCAGACAAAATTACACACATACACATTCACACAGATACACACATACACACACACAGGGTGCGAACTGGAGGGGAGCAGGGGGAGCTATAGCTCCCCTGGGAACATGGTTTGTGAAATTTGGGGGGAGCTCTCTAAAATACTGATATGATAACCAAATAAATTCCATGTTGGGCATGGTTTTTTTTTCAAAGGTGTAAAATAAGTGAAATAAAATTATATTTAGAGTTTATGATTCATGAAAAAAGTGTGGCCTGCTTGCATGCTGCCCGCAGCTGATTCAGATTCAGCAGTGCAATCAATGTACTTCCTGCTATGAAAGAGTGTGGAGGTAAATCAGCAAAGAAGGCCGAGGAACGCATAACACAAGGACTGTTCAAAGGTTTGGAGCTAGTAGAGAGCAGCGGTAAGATTAAAAGGGGTCAGTTCTATCAGTCTGTGATCGACAATCTTAAGAAGCGAATGCCAGAGTCAGATCTCGTTAATATGCTCAAACCCCTCAACAAGCGCTTTTGGCCACAGGACCGCAACGCACTTATACTTTATGGGGAAAAAGAAATACGGGCCCTTGCGAAAGCACTCGGTGAATCTGCCAGTGAAGCAGTGCAGGAGCTTCGCGACTGGAAGTTACAAGATGCTGCACCTGCACCAGGCAAAACGCTGGAGAAACTGTCCATAGCAAGCAGAACATACCTGCCCACTTCATCGGAGTGCGAGAGGGGCTTTTCAGCTGTGAATGACACTGACAGTAAGACTCGCAATAGACTGCGTGAAGCCAGCATCTCATCACTACTTTTTGTGGACCTTAATGGACCTCCACTAGAGAGATTCGATCCAACGCTTTTCATCACATCTTGGCTTAAATCGGGTCATCGTCTGTCCATATCATGGGCTAGTGGACCTAGAGTAAAAGCAGCTGAGCCCAGGCCGCTGTGGTCTCTTTTGTGTTAGGTAAGGCCCGCTTTTACTTTAATTTTGCTGTGTTGTAGGCCTATGGATTGCTGTGATAGGCCTACTTATGAGAGAAGGGCTCTGTGCATCGTTGTGTTGTGTGTGTGGCGTCGCGTCTCTCCAGGCAGTGAGAGGGTTGTGTTGTGCTATAGCTGTATTATTAATATTTGTCACGAATGAGAGGGAGTGGGTTGGACCCCGAACGCAGACAACGACAGATGGAGAGTGATACGAACGGCTTTATTAGCACAAGCACACACAAAGACACAAGGGTGCATGGGAGTAGAATAAGTACGTGAACGCAGAGTAAGTAGGCGACCGGGGTGCGAACTATCTCTCCGATAGACGCAGTCGGGCGATCGAAACAGACGGGAGAGGGCAGGCGACCGGGGTGCGAACTATCTCTCCGATAGACGCAGTCGGGCGATCGAAACAGTATCCGTAACGACCTCACGCTGGGGTAAAGGATAGACAAAGTATATATACCCCAGGTGAGGTGATTAGCAATTGATCAAGGGTGAATATTGAGTCCAGGTGTGTGTGTGTGTATGTGTGTGGCCAGCGCACGTGGCTAGGCCACGCCCCCTGCCAACCAACGTGATTGTTGACAGGGGTGTGTGCGCCACCAGCGCACGTGGCTAGGCCACGCCCCCTGCCAACCACCGTAACCGTGACAAATATTAATATTGTTCATGGTTGGTGCCGCTGGCTGCTCTTATCGCGTGTGTTCGGCTCTGTGTGGGCTACAGCCATAATAGGCTATAGCCCATGTGAAACAACGTAGCCTGTTTTTGAGTCATTTTAAGTTGATTTAATTAAACAGTCAAACGTTACATTGGTGGTCCGTGGATTATTTATTATCAAGTTGATTGAAGTTTGCGTAGCCCATACATGCTCGATCTGTTGACATGAACATGATCCATCGGGACGTTTCATGTAAATGTAGACCTGTGGCACCACCCCGTGTGCAACAGATTTTCTCTTTATAATAGGCCTATGTCTGTGCTGTTGCTATTAATGCACGGATCAGCATTTACCCGCAAAAAAACAGTTCGCACTGCGCCTATAGATCTCAAGATGTCGCACAATCCAAACGGCGCAGCGACTTCCAGGACGAGAGAGAGGAGAAGTTGTAAAGGAGCTGAAAGACGGCGACATGTTGAACCTCACCGAGCTGATGGGACGAGGAGGAGGAGGAGAAGGACCAGGACTTGCTTTACATTGTCCCGCCAGCAGCCGATCTGTGTGTGTGTGTATGTGTATGCGCACGCGAGAGGGAGACAGACAGACAGACAGAGAGAGAGAGAGAGAGAAACACACACACACACACCTATATATATATATATATAGGTGTGTGTGTGTGTGTGTGTGTGTGTGTAGCAACATCACATTGACTTGGAGTTCTTCTCTGTTCTCTTGTTTGAAGACGCTGGTCTCTCATGTCTTTCTTCACGCTACACAAGCCTTGACATCTTTTTTTTCTTTTTCAACAGCATGCAACAAAAAACAACCGTCCTCTATAACATAAAGACACATCAAATCCACAGTAAAGAGAAGTTGATTCTCTACTGCAGAGCAGAACACATCTCTCATACCAACCCCTCCAAGCAGGTGGGACTTTGTCTCCCGAGCCCAGAAGACCCTCCAGGGTGTGTCCGCCCGCATGTTTAGCTTGTTCCTATTCAGACACTTTACCATCAGTCTGTACAGCTGGTCTCCATTCACCTCTTCCAAGCTTAAACAACCGGTCCCGACCAGAAGGGGCCCACCACAACCTTCAAGATGGGGACGAATGCCCAACCGAGGAAAAGGATCCAGTACATTAGGCACAGCAGACCCGGCGGCAGACATCCATCTCTGGGCGGGCATTTGATTCACCAGGGCGGGCCCACCCCCCGACCCCCAGGCCCCACCCCCCGACCCCCAGGCCCCACCCCATTGTAACGTAACATACTATATGCACTATAGTTGCCGAAAGATTTAGGCGTTATTTTTGTGCACGCAATGAAACATTTTGAGCATAGGAAATGTTTCATCTGCTGCTGCTGCTCACGCTCTCTCTCCCACACATGAGCCACATAACAACCATCTGTAACGCTGGGCAACAAGAGAGAGCACAGGGTGGAGAGGTGTGGAGCACAGGGTGGAGAGGTGTGGAGCACAGGGGGGAGAGGTGAGGAGCACAGGGGGGAGAGGTGTGGAGCACAGGGGGAGAGGTGTGGAGCACAGGGTGGAGAGGTGTGGAGCACAGGGGGGAGAGGTGTGGAGCACAGGGGGGAGAGGTGTGGAGCACAGGGGGGAGAGGTGTGGAGCACAGGGTGGAGAGGTGTGGAGCACAGGGTGGAGAGGTGTGGAGCACAGGGTGGAGAGGTGTGGAGCACAGGGTGGAGAGGTGTGGAGCACAGGGTGGAGAGGTGTGGAGCACAGGGGGGAGAGGTGTGGAGCACAGGGGGAGAGGTGTGGAGCACAGGGTGGAGAGGTGTGGAGCACAGGGTGGAGAGGTGTGGAGCACAGGGTGGAGAGGTGTGGAGCACAGGGTGGAGAGGTGTGAGGGAGAGAGGGGGAGAGAGCGTGTGACGGACTGGAGCAAGAGTTTGAAGGCTTGAGAGTCAATTTCTCTTCACAATACAATTGATTTGATTGCAAAATATATTTTTCTGTGCTCCAAAATGTTAAATCACGCGCTCTATAACATCTACAACGCTCTAAAGGTTTCATTGCGTGCTCAGCATAGAGGCACAAAAACAACACAACTTCAGCCCCACGGATGGACAGCGACGCTACACATCAAACAAGCAGAAGCAGCAGCTGACTCACATGCACTATGAGTCATTTAAAACCTTTAATTACATTACAGAACAAAGCAGTGAGAATGTTGCATCATGTACTACCTAAGAACAAACCATGTGTTGAGTCAAGGCTGTTAACATTTAAAGATGTAGTAGAGTATCAGACGGCTTTAGTGATGCAGCAAAAAAACGGAATACTGCCAGAAAATATACAAATACAATATGCAAATGAGTTTTAATTTCAGAGGATGAGCGTCAGGAGGAAATGACACGTTAAGAATCAGTGCTGCTTTAAAGCAGAGGTGTGTCTCTGGGCGTAAAGAAGTGGAATTAAATCAATGAACAAATAACAAATATATTGGCAACATACAGTGAAAAAACACACTGAAAATACCCAATATTTAGTTCACATTAAAGCTGTTAAACAAGGGCTGAGCCTCCATGGTGATGATTGTTTGCTGTACACGATGTACTCAGGGTGGGTCTAATGAAGCTGGAGCCCACGATGTACTCAGGGTGGGTCTAATGAAGCTGGAGCCCACGATGTACTCAGGGTGGGTCTAATGAAGCTGGAGCCCACGATGTACTCAGGGTGGGTCTAATGAAGCTGGAGCCCACGATGTACTCAGGGTGGGTCTAATGAAGCTGGAGCCCACGATGTACTCAGGGTGGGGTCTAATGAAGCTGGAGCCCACGATGTACTCAGGGTGGGTCTAATGAAGCTGGAGCCCACGTTTCCCAGAGGAATGGAACCTCCTCAGCAACCTGTCAGCAACACTCATTCTGGCATTTTTCCGAGTGTGAGACGTGCTTCTTCGGTGCTCACTGAAAACGTTTTTCAGTGTGGAAAAAGAGTTCTCACATGAAGCTGTGGAAGCTCCAAAGGTAAGTGAAACCTTAAATGCGGTGAGAACACTTGGCATCGCCTCAAGCGTCGTGTGGAGATGACCAAGTATGTTTTTCAATGTCCATTTCCCATCCTCTGGTGGTGTGAGGCTGCTGTCCACGTGTTTCAGAATCAGCTTTTTGGCCACAATGAACTCAGCATCAACCAGCGTGGTTCCAGTCAGTTCAAGCAAAGGTTCCACTTTTTCGGGCTCCAGGGAAGAAGCTGCTTTCCGGGTTGAGTGAAGCAATAGCCTCCATTAATGCGCTGTGTTCTTCTTGTGTTCCCGCTCCCACTGTCTCTTCAACAACATAATCCTCCAAAGTTGTGTTTAGAGTTGGCCTTCTCTTGGTGGGACCGGGATGGATATCATCCTCTCTCTCCTGTGCGCACTCGCTCCACATCTCCGTGAACACCTTTTCGGTGCGCAGGGCCTCAACACACTCTTTGGCAGTGTTGACAAGCTGTACTGCCGTTTGGAGGTCCATTTCCTCTGACTGCATCATCCTGTTAGCTGGCTCAAGCAGGGACAATATCTTGCATATTATCTGGGTGTGGAATTTAAAGCTTGGCTTTAAAATTCTGCTCAGCAAGCCTGCTGCCTCCATCCTCAAGTCAGCTGGAAATGATGCAGAGTTTTCAACGTGTCGTAGTAGTTCCACTATATCCTGAAAAGATTTCAGAATAATGTGAACAGTGGCCAGGTGCCCTGTCCAGCGCTGTTCCAGTAAACGCTTCAGCGTGTTTCCCTGGTAATGTGCAGCAACGATGGGCTTTCGTGTGAACGTGTAGAGGACATTACAGATGTTGAATAAATCCTCAATGGCTCTCTCACCGGACATGGCGTGACACGACCAGTGCAGCTGGTGGTTGAAGCAGTGCACATATGGGATTTCTCTGCCCAGTTCATCTTGAAGGAGTCTTTGAACCCCACCGTGTCTCCCCGACATAAGACTTGCCCCATCGTATACCTGGCTGAGAATTGTGTCTGTGCTCAGGCCAACTTTGCGTATTTCAGCAATGAGTGTCTGTGTGAGGGTTTCTGCATCACCTGCAACTGCTGTGGCGATTGTCAAGAGCCTTTCTTTATGACTTAGTTCTCATCAACAAACGCACTACAATGTAAATGTTTTCACAGCCTGTTGGTCTGGGGTTCCATCCATTGTGACAGAGTGTTAAAGGAGTGGCCTATTTCCTCAACTATATGCTCCGTTACTACTTGCTCATCAGGTCAATTATGTCGTTTTGTATATCATGGCTTATGTAGGTAGCATTTTTGGGAATGGTGGGGGCAATTTTCGCAAGTTCTGGGTCCTTTTGGAGGGTATACTCAAACAATGACAAAAATAACCCACTGCCAGACTTGGACATACACTCTAAAGAGTCGTGGTCACCTCGGAAAGGAAGATTGCTGGTAGAGAGAAAAGTCACAATGTCAATAATGGAGCCCAGATAATATCTGTTACGAGCCAGCTGATCTTTGTTGACAAGAGTTGTGATTTCCTGACCAGTCTCGATGCGCATTTGTTTTTCTCTCCACAATTTCTCACACACTAAATGTTCCTTGGAAGAGCTGTGTTTGCTAAGACCCGTGCCCTTTTGTAAGGCATGCTTCCAGTCTTTGAAGCCTTTTACGGTGAACGATGCGTCATGATGATGAGCCTTAAACGTTCTGCATGGGAAACAGTACGCAGCATCTCCTTTCACGGAGTATTCAAGCCAGGGTCGGTTTTGGTACCATGAGCTGGCAAAACTACGTTTTTTCCCGGAGAACAGCCGAGATGGAAAACTATCCAGGACTACCTGTTTTGGTGTATCCACGCCAAGGTCCTCTGGGACTAGAAAAGAAAAATCTCCAAGATGACGAGCGTTTAGAATGGGAGCTGGCCTGGGCTGCTAAAGGATGAACTGCTGCTGCCCGGCTCCCAAGATGCTCCTGGTGTCCTGGTGGAGGAGAAGGTAGAGGAGATGCTCCTGGTGTCCTGGTGGAGGAGAAGGTAGGAGAGATGCTCCTGGTGTCCTGGTGGAGGAGAAGGTAGAGGAGATGCTCCTGGTGTCCTGGTGGAGGAGAAGGTAGGAGAGATGCTCCTGGTGTCCTGGTGGAGGAGAAGGTAGGAGAGATGCTCCTGGTGTCCTGGTGGAGGAGAAGGTAGAGGAGATGCTCCTGGTGTCCTGGTGGAGGAGAAGGTAGAGGAGATGCTCCTGGTGTCCTGGTGGAGGAGAAGGTAGGGAGATGCTCCTGGTGTCCTGGTGGAGGAGAAGGTAGAGGAGATGCTCCTGGTGTCCTGGTGGAGGAGAAGGTAGGAGAGATGCTCCTGGTGTCCTGGTGGAGGAGAAGGTAGAGGAGATGCTCCTGGTGTCCTGGTGGAGGAGAAGGTAGGAGAGATGCTCCTGGTGTCCTGGTGGAGGAGAAGGTAGGAGAGATGGCGCTGGGGGACACGTCAAGTTGCCAGCATCTGGTGCTGAGTTGCCACAATCCTTGTGTGAGCTCTTAGTGTTGGTGAACCACTTCCTAATATCCATTGTTGCCGATACATATAAACTGACAGGTTGCTGTGACGCGTCTCACTTAAAAAAAACACACACGACTCAACCCCGCGAAAAACCAGTATCGCGAGATTCATTCAGAATTTCATAGCAAAATAAATAATGATATTATACTAATGTTTCAACATAGTTTAATACAAAAATGAATGGTATGATAAAGCCCTACAAATAAAAACAATAAACATAATAATAAAAACATTAAAAAAATATTTTTATATAATAATTTTTTTGAATCCCTGATTTCTAATGGGCGGGCCCAAATCCTGGATGGGCGGGCCTGGCCCCATGGGGCCCGCCCATGACGCCGGGCCTGTACACACACACACATTATGTACATACACACACACTTACATGTATTAACTGTCAGTATCTTTGTATGAAGCTGTCTGATAAATGATTAATAAATCTTAAGATATGAGGCTGCTTATCAAAGCCATGTTTTATTAATATCTGTTATTGCACCACTAGGGGGCGTGAATACACCACATAGTCACACACACACACACACACACTCACACACACACACACACACACACACTCACACACACACACACACACACACACACCCACACACACACACACACACACTCACACTCACACACACACATCTCTAGGAGGAAGAGACGTGGTGAGGGAGGGAGGGAGGAGGAAAGAGGGAGGGAGGAGGAGAACAAGGAGGGAGAGAAAGGTGGGGGAGGGAGGAGAAGGAGGGAGAGAGGTGGGGAGAGGAAGAAGGAGATGGCGGGAGGGAGAGGTGAGGGAGGGAGGAGGAAAGAGGGAGGGAGGGAAAGGGAGGAGGAGGGAGAGAGGTTGTGAGGGAGGGAGGGAGCAGTAGAAGGAGGGAGAGAGGATAGAGGGAGGGAGGAAGAGAGGTGGTGGGGGAGGGAGGGAGGGAGGAGGACCCGGTGGAGAGACTGAGAGTCACTGTCCATGATGCTCCACAGCTAGCACAGCCTCCTCCTCTCTGACACCACCGCCGACCAATCAGGTTCCACCCCCGGGACAGAGCCCGCCTTCCTCATGATTTGATGGGTTCTGTTGGCGTCGACCGCCCTCGACCCGCTGCCCCGGAACACGGCCACAAAGAAGATGGCGCCGCCTACCGCGGACGGGTAGAACCTCCTCGGCGTAATACCTCAGACGGGTAGAACCTCCTCGTCGTAATACCTCAGACGGGTAGAACCTCCTCGGCGTAATACCTCAGACGGGTAGAACCTCCGTGGCGTAATACCTCAGACGGGTAGAACCTCCTCGGCGTAATACCTCAGACGGGTAGAACCTCCTTGGCGTAATACCTCAGACGGGTAGAACCTCCTTGGCGTAATACCTCAGACGGGTAGAACCTCCGTGGCGTAATAGCTCAGACGGGTAGAACCTCCGTGGCGTAATACCTCAGACGGGTAGAACCTCCTTGGCGTAATACCTCAGACGGGTAGAACCTCCGTGGCGTAATAGCTCAGACGGGTAGAACCTCCGTGGCGTAATAGCTCAGACGGGTAGAACCTCCGTGGCGTAATAGCTCAGACGGGTAGAACCTCCGTGGTGTAATACCTCAGACGGGTAGAACCTCCTCGGCGTAATACCTCAGACGGGTAGAACCTCCTTGGCGTAATACCTCAGACGGGTAGAACCTCCGTGGCGTAATACCTCAGACGGGTAGAACCTCCGTGGCGTAATACCTCAGACGGGTAGAACCTCCTTGGCGTAATACCTCAGACGGGTAGAACCTCCGTGGCGTAATACCTCAGACGGGTAGAACCTCCGTGGCGTAATAGCTCAGACGGGTAGAACCTCCGTGGCGTAATACCTCAGACGGGTAGAACCTCCGTGGCGTAATACCTCAGACGGTGAAGGACCTCCTTGGCGTAATAGCTCAGACGGGTAGAACCTCCTTGGCGTAATACCTCAGACGTTGAAGGACCTCCACAGGAAGTAGAGTGGGCTCTGGTCTTCTTGTACGCTGGGTGTTCTTGGCCCAGTCTCTTATCCAGGTGACTTCCAGGTGAGTGTAGTCCAGTTCAGTGTCCACCGCCACCCCCCTGATGGACATCGCTGTGGGGGGGGTTTCTGCCTGCTGAGGTCCACCACCACGCTACACACACACACATGTGGACACACACGCACTCACACACTCTAGGTAAAACACACACTTCAACGCTGGAACATGCGCTCTCTCTCTCTCTCTCTCTCTCTCTCTCTCTCTCTCTCTCTCTCTCTCTCTCCCTCTCTCTCTCTCTCTCTCTCTCTAAACACACACAACACACATAATCTAGGTAAAACACACACTTCAACGCTGGAACACGCTCTCTCTCTCTCTCTCTCTCTCTCTCTCTCTCTCTCTCTCTCTCTCTCTCTCTCTCTCTCTCTCTCTCTCTCTCTCTCTCTCTCTCTCTCTCTCTCTCTTTCTCTCTCTCTCTCTAAACACACACAACACACATACTCTAGGTTAAACACACACTTCAACGCTGGAACACGCTCTCTCTCTCTCTCTCTCTCTCTCTCTCTCTCTCGCTCTCTCTCTCTCTATCTCTCTCTCTCTCTCTCTACACACACGCCACGCAGCAGAGCTTCTGATTGGGTGGTCTTTCGTGTCTGTTGTCTGTTTTTGTGCCAGAGATTCACTCTCTATCCCCGGGGGGAGAACAGGAAGTCATGTGTGACATCACATCCACCTCCCCCTGGAAGGAAATGTCTCATTAAAATAAACACTTTACCCCACAGTTCCCCTAACGTTTTTCGACCAGCTCTCTCTCTCTCTCTCTCTCTCTCTCTCTCTCTCCCTCCCTCCATAGCTCCCCTTCCCTCCCTCTCACGCCTTCAGATGAGGCGTACACACACACACACACACACACACACACACACACACACACACACACACACACACACACACACACACACACACACACCTCTCTCTAGCACAGACACACACACAAACACATATCTCACACACACTCAGACACACACGCACACTCACACACACACACACACACAAACACACACACATCTCTCTCTCTAACATTCACACACACGCACACACACACAAACACACATATCTCTCTCTCTCTAAAACACACACACACACACACACACACACACACACACACACACACACACACACACACACACACACATACACACTCACACACACTCACACACACACACACTCACACACACACACACTCACACACACTCACACACACACACACTCACACACACACACACACACACACTCACACACACACACACACACACACACACACACACACACACACACACACACACACACACACACAACACACATACACACACACACACTCACACACACATACACACACACTCACACACACATACACGCAAACATAAAGAAGTACACACACATACATTTATGTACATACACACACACTTACATGTGTTCACTGTCAGTATCTTTGTATGAAGCTGTCTGATTAATGATTAATACATCTTAAGATATGAGGCTGCTTATCAAAGCCATGTTTTATTAATATCTGTTATTGCACCACTAGGGGGCGTGAATCCACCACCTTAAGGCCAACATGATTAGAGTAAAGGAGACACAGGTGTGTGTGTGGTGTAGGTGTTTGGACTGGTGCTCACACACACACACACACACACACATACACACACACACCACACACTGCAGGAGGGAATGGGGAGGAAGCATTCTGTTGAACTGGTTTAAAATGGCTCATAAAACATGTTGAACCTTGAAGTGACCAGAAGAAGAGAGCCAACCCAAGACTTAATGAAGGGTTGATCCAAGGTTTGATGAAGCGTATTCATCCTGTCACCACGGTGACTGAATGACTCAGAGACTCCCTTGTTGTCCCAAGGGAGACTCTGAGTCCCAACACGCCGCCTCACTGAGGCTTGACTTTCAACACAGTTCTGGGGAGCTGGAGTTTGTCTTTGGGTGAGGAGGAGAGATGTGGGGGAGGGAGGAGAAGGAGGGAGGAGGATAGAGGGAGGGAGAGGGAGGAGGAGAGGTGGTGAAGGAAGGAGGGAGGAGGGAGGAGGATAGAGGGAGGGAGAGGGAGGTAGAGGGAGGGAGAGAGGTGGTGAGGGAGGGAGGAGGATAGAGGGAGGGAGGGAAAGGGAGGAGGAGGAAGAAAGATTTGGGTGAGGGAGGAGAAGGAGGGAGGAGGATAGAGGGAGGGAGGAGGAGGAAGAGAGGTGGTGAGGGAGGGGGATAGAGGGAGAGAGAGGGAGAGAAGAGGGTGAGGGTGAGAGGGAGGGAGGAGGATAGAGAGAGGGAGGAGGGAGAGAGGTGTGGGAGAGGGAGGAGGAGGAAGAAAGATTTGGGTGAGGGAGGAAAAGGAGGGAGGAGGATAGAGTGAGGGAGACGCTAACGGAGAAGCTAACAGAGACGCTAAGAGAGACGCTAACAGAGAAGCTAACAGAGACGCTAATAGTGACGCTAACAGAGACGCTAATATAGAAGCTAACGGAGACGCTAACTGAGAAAATAACAGAGATGCTAACAGAATAGCCATCAGAGACGCTAACAGAGAAGCTAACAGAGGAGCTAACAGCTTTTGTCGCTGGAACGAGTGTTCGGAGAGTTCAGGATGTTCCTTAACAACCATCATCAGCACCACGCACACACACACACACACACACACACACACACACACACACACACACACAGACAGACACACACACACACACACACAGATACACACACACTCACATACACACACACACATATATCTCTCTCTTACACACACACACACACACATCTCTATACACACACACATCTCTCTCTAGCACAGACACACACACACACACACACACACACACACACACACACACACACACACACACACACACTCACACACACACACATCTCTATACACACACACACACCTCTCTCTAGCACAGACACACACACACATCTCTATACACACACACACCTCTCTCTAGCACAGACACACACACACACACACACACACACTATTATATGGATGGGAGGGATATTTTTCATATATATTTCATATCTTTTTCAACGTCAAGAAGACCAAGGAGCTGATGGTGGACTTCAGGAAGCAGAGAGGAGAGCACGGCCCTATCTCCATCCACGGTGGTGCGGACGGCCCAGTATATCGTTGGAGGTGAGCTCCCCTCCCTCCTGGATATATACAACCAGCGGTGCGTGGCCAAGGCCAAACGCATCATAAAGACATTGCCCTACAGCCACCAACTGTACTCACTGTTACCGTCAGGCAGGCGATACCTCAGTATCAAGTGGTATCAAATAGACTCAGAGACAGCTTCCACAGTCAGGCCATCAGGCTGCTGAACAAGGGCGTATAGCATATAACAATGTATATTTTATTACATTGATTTATATATACATATTGCTCTTTTTCTGTGCTGATATATTGCATTTTATCAATTGCATTTTATTTTTATATATTTAACTTTATACAGTTTTGTATACTGGCAGAGCTCATCACCCTAGGGGGGCCTGGGGCCATTCCTTTGTGCCAACACGGCCCCAAGACCTACATGCATCAACTTGTGTGTGTGTGCGTGTGTGTGTGTGTGTGTGTGTGTGTGTGTGTGTGTGTGGGTGTGTGGGTGTGTGTGCCTGCCTGCCTGTAAAGGGTGGAACCCAAAACAAACCAGGAAACAACACAAGAAGAATCCAACCCAACAAGACTGAACCATTCAGAGAGATGAATGATAACCCTGTCTATTATAGAACTATAACCTATTATAAACATAACCTTGTCTATTATATAACTATTACCCATTATAAACATGATAACCTTGTCTAAAATAGAAACATAACCTGCTAAAAATCATATCATCACATTTATTATCCTGTTTATGGTCAGTTTTCTACTCAATATTTGAATGCTATAAAA
The DNA here is from genome assembly GCA_027704905.1 of Muraenolepis orangiensis. NCBI lineage: Eukaryota > Metazoa > Chordata > Actinopteri > Gadiformes > Muraenolepididae > Muraenolepis > Muraenolepis orangiensis. The sequence goes on from JANIIK010001767.1 coordinate 61,069, forward strand.
TAAACATAATAATACAGTTTCAGTCATGAACCTTTTGATGATAATCAATAGTCTAAATGTGTTAAAGTCTGTGCTTCAAATGGACTCAAAGTATCGTCAGAGACGGTGTGTGTCTGAGCTTCTAGTCATCAGAGCTCTCTGTCTATGGTTCATATTTTAATAAAGTTATTATTGTGTATGACTGAGTGAAGTCCTGGAACAACAGCCTAGAAGAGGTTGAACTGGACCAACTGGTTGGTTCACTATATCTTACTTCCTTGATACCGAGTCGGACGCTTCGGTGTTGATCACTTTATTACAGCAGGAAGACGACTAAGGTACGGTAGTCAACTCTGATGTTTTATAAATATCTATCGTTATGAATATGTATCACTTGTGTATAATATCAATAGGTAAATTAAACTGTTTAACACGTTATTAGATATGTTATTTAAATGTTATGTTACGCAGCCTACTTGAAACCTCTCACTGTTATATGAAGTTAATCAGTCACACTGCAAATTAAACTACTATTTGACTATTTATTACTTAGAAAGAGCAGGTAGGGGTCAGAGGTCATTCAGGACCTTTACCTCACTAAACCCACATCCTGCTTATAGTCCTCAGGGTTAATCTGAAGTACTCACTAACCCCACATCCTGCTTGGTAGTATAGTCCTCAGGGTTAACCTGAAGTGACTCACTAACCCCACATCCTGCTTGGTAGTATAGTCCTCAGGGTTAACCTGAAGTGACTCACTAACCCCACATCCTGCTTGGTAGTATAGTCCTCAGGGTTAACCTGAAGTGACTCACTAACCCCACATCCTGCTTGGTAGTATAGTCCTCAGGGTTAACCTGAAGTGACTCACTAACCCCACATCCTGCTTGGTAGTATAGTCCTCAGGGTTAACCTGAAGTGACTCACTAACCCCACATCCTGCTTGGTAGTATAGTCCTCAGGGTTAACCTGAAGTGACTCACTAACCCCACATCCTGCTTGGTAGTATAGTCCTCAGGGTTAACCTGAAGTGACTCACTAACCCCACATCCTGCTTGGTAGTATAGTCCTCAGGGTTAACCTGAAGTGACTCACTAACCCCACATCCTGCTTGGTAGTATAGTCCTCAGGGTTAACCTGAAGTGACTCACTAACCCCACATCCTGCTTGGTAGTATAGTCCTCAGGGTTAACCTGAAGTGACTCACTAACCCCACATCCTGCTTGGTAGTATAGTCCTCAGGGTTAATCTGAAGTGACTCACTAACCCCACATCCTGCTTGGTAGTATAGTCCTCAGGGTTAACCTGAAGTGACTCACTAACCCCACATCCTGCTTAGTAGTATAGTCCTCAGGGTTAACGTGAAGTGACTCACTAACCCCACATCCTGCTTGGTAGTATAGTCCTCAGGGTTAACCTGAAGTGACTCACTAACACCACATCCTGCTTGTAGTATAGTCCTCAGGGTTAACCTGAAGTGACTCACTAACCCCACATCCTGCTTGGTAGTATAGTCCTCAGGGTTAACCTGAAGTGACTCACTAACCCCACATCCTGCTTGGTAGTATAGTCCTCAGGGTTAACCTGAAGTGACTCACTAACCCCACATCCTGCTTGTAGTATAGTCCTCAGGGTTAACCTGAAGTGACTCACTAACCCCACATCCTGCTTGGTAGTATAGTCCTCAGGGTTAACCTGAAGTGACTCACTAACCCCACATCCTGCTTGGTAGTATAGTCCTCAGGGTTAACCTGAAGTGACTCACTAACCCCACATCCTGCTTGGTAGTATAGTCCTCAGGGTTAACCTGAAGTGACTCACTAACCCCACATCCTGCTTGGTAGTATAGTCCTCAGGGTTAACCTGAAGTGACTCACTAACCCCACATCCTGCTTGGTAGTATAGTCCTCAGGGTTAACCTGAAGTGACTCACTAACCCCACATCCTGCTTGGTAGTATAGTCCTCAGGGTTAACCTGAAGTGACTCACTAACCCCACATCCTGCTTGGTAGTATAGTCCTCAGGGTTAACCTGAAGTGACTCACTAACCCCACATCCTGCTTGGTAGTATAGTCCTCAGGGAAGCAGCATGTGAGGCTCACAGCAGGAGTCACCGTGATAACTGAACTGAGATCAGTCTAAGCTTGGTATCTGAAACTGAAGATTCTGCTATTCCCTGAATTCTGTCTTAACATCTCCGGTTAACCTGCAAATCCAGCTTCTTGAAATCGGCTGGGGTCTCCGGTCTGCTATGAATGAGGAGAGAGAGGAGGGGGATCCTACCTCTAAAAGCTCTCTGTCTGGGGAACATGGCCTCCAGAGCAGAGCTAACAGGTGAGAAGAGGATCTCTAAGTGTCTGTGACTGTGGTCCATCTCAGAGCTCAGCAGTGATGTATCAGGACACCATCGTTAGTGTCAGTAAAAGCTGTGTGTGTGTTGTGTTGAAGCCCAGAGCAGAAGAAGACAGCAGACTCCCCAAGACCCAGCTGTGTCTCCATGAAGAGTGACCGGTCTATGGGTGTTCCTGTTAAGTTTAAAGATGGGAATCAGTCTATTGAGAAGAGGTGAGGGTTAATCAGATTATAACAATTCAGCATCTATTGAACATCCATAAATCCTGGCTCTTGTTGTTCTAGAAGAATACAGGAGAGAGCAGACTCCCCAAGACCCAGCTGTGTTTCCATGAAGAGTGACCGGTCTATGGGTGTTCCTGTTAAGTTTAAAGATGGGAATCAGTCTATTGAGAAGAGGTGAGGATTCATCTGAGATTATTAATATACAGTATCTATTGAACATCCATAGATAGAGAGGGGAGGGAGGAGTTTCAAACAGGTGATGAAAACTGACCACTTGGTTTCTACCAGACTCTGCTGATACATATGTTTTGAGGTCAGGAGAAATAATACAATAATACGTGTGTTTGTGTGTGTGTTTGTGTGTGTGTGTTCTCTACAGACGACACCAGGAGAGGTCAAAGGTTACCAGTGCTGGGTCTGTACAGCAGCATCAAACAGAGCTGATCAAGGTGTGTAGAAGTCCAACAAGACATTAGCCTTCAGCTCTACATGAACATTAAAAAGCATCTCTTGTGGTGCTCAGAGTCTCCAGGCTTCCCTCTTTAGACCAGACGTGAATCAAGGACAGATGCTTCTGATGTCCTCAGCTCACAGGAAAGTTCTCATTCATGTTCTGTTCCAGAGGGCTGAGGAGAACGCACACGCTTTTCTAGACCAGGAGCTGAAGAAGCTCTGGAGGGTTCTCTTCCCACATGACCCACAAGGCTCAGAGAGTCAGAGGGAGGAGGAGGAGGAGGAGGAGGAGGAGGAGGAGGAGGAGGAGGAGGAGGAGGAGGATGGGAAGAACGAGGAGCAGAGGAGGCGCGCCATAGAGGGAGTGAAAGACATCACACTGCTCTGCCTTCTGGAGATGAACCAGGGGGAACTGGCCGACACACTGAGGAGTGGTAAGAGACTCTTATTTAGAAAACATAGAGGAGACTCTTATTTAGAAAACATAGAAGAGACTCTTATTTAGAAAACATAGAAGAGACTCTTATCTCATATCAAACATGTACAAACCAAAGTTTCAAGAAGCATTGCAATAATATATAGAGCAAAGAAAATGTTGGATCATAAATCCCTCCACATGCTATACTGTTCACTAGTCTTACCTTACCTACAGTACTGTGCTGAGGTTTGGGGCAACAACTTCACAACTTCACTACAGCCACTAACCATTTTACAAAAACGAGCAGTACGAACCATTCACAGCGTGGGTTACCAGGAACACACAAACTCACTTTTTCTACTGTCAAAACTACTGAAATTTACAGACATCGTCAAATATCAAACAGCTCAAATTATGTTCAAAGCTAAAAATAATCTATTACCAGTAAATATACAGTCATTATTCAGCATGCACGAGGGGGGTTATAATTTAAGAGGGAAATTTAATTTTGATATTCAATTAATTCGAACAACCAGAAAAAGTTTTTGTATTTCAGTCAGCGGGGTGAGACTATGGAACAGGTGCACTGTGGAGTTGAAACAATGTCCAAACATAAAACAGTTTAAAAGTAGGTACAAAGACACAATCTTCACAAGTTACAGGGATGAGGGAGGTGTTGGGTAGCACTAGGTGTTATAAGGGTACTGCGTTTTTATTGTTATTTTTATTTTATTTTATTTTATTTATTTATTTTTTCTGGGGGGTTATTTTCTTGTTGCTCTTCCGTATGTGTGTGTAAATATGCGTATACAATGAGTATTGTAGGCATATATTTAGATAATCATCTGAATGGGTGTGTGTATATATTACATGTTATTGTATGACATGTATATATTATATTTATATTTTTATAATATATGTATATTATATATATAGTATTGTATGTTATGTATATATTATATTTATATTTTCATAATATTATAAAATCTGAAACAGAATTACTACACAGTAGTGTATAGACAGGGTTAGACCAGGAAGCTTGTTATTAGGTATTATTTATGGAGAAGGGGTGGGAGTTAATAAGTTTTACTTCTTCTCACTCCTTTTCGAATATGTATATATTCTATTTTTTCTTTGTTTCTTTAATGGCTTATTTATTATTTTTGCTTTCATATTCGAAATAAACACATCAATCAAAAAAAAAGATAATCTTATTTAGAACACATAGAAGAGACTCTTATTTAGAAAACATAGAAGAGACTCTTATTTAGAAAACATATAGACTCTTATTTAGAAAACATAGAAGAGACTCATATTTAGAAAACATAGAAGAGACTCTTATTTAGAAAACATAGAAGAGACTCTTATTTAGAAAACATAGAAGAGACTCTTATTTAGAAAACATAGAAGAGACTCTTATTTAGAAAACATAGAAGAGACTCTTATTTAGAAAACATAGAGAATCTTATTTTGAAAACAGAAGAGACTCAAACAGAGACTTGTTTAAAATATTTCTACATTTCTATCTTTTCCAGATAAATCTCCTCTTGGAGGTCAAATGGTTTGATCCAGATGTGTAGGGTTAATGTGAGGCTTTCAGGTTGAGTGGTTTAATCCAAGGGCAGATATGTAGGGTTATTGTAGGGGCTTTCAGCTTTAGTGGCTTAATCCAGATATTTAGGGTTATTGTTATATATTATATATATATTATATATTATTGTGGGTCTATTAGGTTAAAGAATGTTACACAATATACTGCAGATCAACAGCCTGTCAACATACCTGAAGAGATGCAACACTATCTTGTTAAATCAGCATATCAAGTCAGTAATAGTAATAGTATAGTAATAGTTAATTATAATGTATTATAGTACTGTCATTACAACAATCATATTGTTGTGTCAATACCACGTATAAGACCTGTCTTCTGGGTGCTCTCTTTTAGGAACTGCTGCAGTCCAGTGCCAACATAACATCAAGTCTCATCTGATGCAGAAGTTCAGGCGTGTGTTTGAGGGAATCGCTAAAGCAGGACAGTCAACAGATCTGAATGACTTCTACACAGAGCTCTTCATCACAGAGAGAATCAGTGGAGAGGTCAACAAGGAACATGAGGTCAGACTGATTGAAACAGCTTCCAGGAAACCAGCCAAGGAGGAAACACCAATCAAATGTGAAGACATCTTTAAAGCCTTACCTGGACAAGATCAACCAAGCAGAACCATAATGACAACTGGAGTGGCGGGCATTGGTAAAACCATCTTAACACACAAGTTCACTCTGGACTGGGCTGAAGGCAAAGCCAACCATGACATACACTTCACACTTCCCTTCACTTTCAGAGAGCTGAATTTACTGAAAGAGAAAGAGTTTAGCTTGATGGAACTTCTTCATCATTTCTTTATTCAAACCAAAGGAATCCGCAGATACGACCGGTTCCAAGTGGTCTTCATCTTGGACGGTCTGGATGAGTGTCGACTGCCTCTGGACTTCCAGAACAATCCGATCTGGACCGATGTCACAAAGTCGACCTCGGTGGACGTGCTGCTGACAAACCTCATCAGGGACGACCTGCTTCCATCCGCTCGCATCTGGATAACCACACGCCCTGCGGCAGCCAATCAGATCCCTGCTGAGTGTGTTGACATGGTGACAGAGGTGAGAGGGTTCACCGACCCCCAGAAGGAGGAGTACTTCAGGAAGAGATTCAGAGAGGAGCCTCTGGCCAGCAAAATCATCTCCCACATCAAGACATCACGAAGCATCCACATCATGTGTCACATCCCAGTCTTCTGTTGGATCAGTGCTACAGTTCTGGAGGACATCTTCAAAACAACCCAGACAGGAATAGAGATTCCCAACACCGTGACTCAGATGTACATCTACTTCCTGAAGGTTCAGTCCATACAGGGGGACAGGAAGTACCGTGGGAGAGCTGAAACAGATGCAGTCTGGAGTTCAGAGAGCAGGAAGATCATTGTTGCTCTGGGAAAACTGGCTTTTAACCAGCTGGTGAAAGGCAACCTGATCTTCTACGAGGCAGACCTGGCAGAGTGTAACATGGATATCAGAGAAGCCTCAGTGTACTCAGGAGTGTTCACCCAGATCTTTAAAGAGGAGTGTGGGCTGTACCAGGACAAGGTGTTCTGCTTTGTCCATCTGAGCATCCAGGAGTTTCTTGCTGCTCTTTATGTCTTCTTGTCCTTCATGGACACTGGTGTCAATCAGCTCTTAGAAGAACAACCGAAAACAAAGGTCAAACTCCTTTACCAGAGTGCTGTGGACAAGGCCTTAAAGAGTGAAAATGGACACCTGGACTTGTTCCTCCGCTTCCTCCTGGGCCTCTCTCTGGAGACCAATCAGATTCTCCTTCCAGGTCTGCTGAGACAGACAGGAAGTGGCTCACAGACCAATGACCAAACAGTGTCTTACATCAAGAAGAAGATAAGTGGAGATCTCTCTACAGAGAGAAGCATCAATCTGTTCCACTGTCTGAATGAGCTGAACGACCGTTCTCTGGTGGAGGAGATCCAACAGTACCTGACATCAGGAAGTCTCACCAGAGAACATCTCTCTCCTGCTCAGTGGTCAGCTCTGGTCTTCATCTTACTGTCATCAGAAGAGGAGCTGGACGTGTTTGACCTGAAGAAATACTCTGCTTCAGAGAAGGGTCTTCTGAGGCTGCTGCCAGTGTTCAAAGCCTCCAAAACATATCTGTAGGTTCACTAATAACATGTACTTTAATACACAATTTACACTATACTAGAATATGAAAGTGATGTCATATACAATACATCTCTGTAGGTTCACTAATACAATGTATTGTAATACACAATATACATTATACTAGAATATGAGAGTGATATCATATACAATACATCTCTTTACATTTAGATTAGATTAGATTAGATTCAAATTTATTCTCATTGCACAACAGCACAAGTACAGTACAGCCCAAATAATTTGGCATCTAACCAGAGTGCAAATGTAAAGTGAAGTGCATGGTGATATATTATTTACATTGGTTAAATATGATGTGAGGTTCACTAACAATATGTATTTTAATACCCAATATACATTATATTAGAATATAAAAGGTATATAATATACAAACCATATCTGTAGGTTTATTAATAACATATATTATGATACAATATACATTATACTAGAATATTAAAGTCATAACAATATGCAAAACATGAGCTACAAATTCCACTCCAATATTGTCTGTTAAATCCTACCTACAGCGCTGTTATCATTTGTTAAACTTACATTTCTTATTCATAATGCTAGTAAAGACTGTGTTTTAATGGTGGTTTTAAGTGCTTTTAATTCTAATAAGCCCTTTCAACCCAGTTCCTAACATGTTCCTGTTGATGTTGTGTGAAGGCTGAATGGCTGTCATCTGTCAGAGAGATGCTGTGAAGCTCTGGCCTCAGTTCTCAGCTCCAACTCCTCCAGTCTGAGAGAGCTGGACCTGAGTACCAACGACCTGCAGGATTCAGGAGTGAAGCTGCTCTCTGCTGGACTGGGGAGTCCACACTGTACACTGGAGACTCTCAGGTTAGTTGGACTCAATGAGCAAACACTTACAGCACAGGGTTGTGCATGTCATGCACAACCTGTCATTAACATGTCATCAACATTACACTATCATAACATGTCATTAACATTACACTATCATAACATTGTCATTAACATTACACTATCATAACATGTCATTAACATTACACTATCATAACATGTCATTAACATTACACTATCATAACATGTCATTAACATTACACTGTCATAACATTGTCATTAACATTACACTATCATAACATGTCATTAACATTACACTATCATAACATGTCATTAACATTACACTATCATAACATTGTCATTAACATTACACTATCATAACATGTCATTAACATTACACTATCATAACATTGTCATTAACATTACACTATCATAACATTGTCATTAACATTACACTATCATAAAATGTCATTAACATTACACTATCATAACATTGTCATTAACATTACACTATCATAACATGTCATTAACATTACACTATCATAACATGTCATTAACATTACACTGTCATAACATGTCATTAACATTACACTATCATAACATGTCATTAACATTACACTATCATAACATGTCATTAACATTACACTATCATAACATTTCATTAACATTACACTATCATAACATTGTCATTAACATTACACTATCATAACATGTCATTAACATTACACTATCATAACATGTCTTTAACATTACACTATCATAACATTGTCATTAACATTACACTATCATAAAATGTCATTAACATTACACTATCATAACATTGTCATTAACATTACACTATCATAACATGTCATTAACATTACACTATCATAACATGTCATTAACATTACACTATCATAACATGTCATTAACATTACACTATCATAACATTGTCATTAACATTACACTATCATAACATGTCATTAACATTACACTATCATAACATGTCATTAACATTACACTATCATAACATTGTCGTTAACATTACACTATCATAACATGTCATTAACATTACACTATCATAACATGTCATTAACATTACACTATCATAACATGTCATTAACATTACACTATCATAACATGTCATTAACATTACACTATCATAACATGTCATTAACATTACACTATCATAACATGTCATTAACATTACACTATCATAACATGTCATTAACATTACACTATCATAACATGTCATTAACATTACACTATCATAACATGTCATTAACATTACACTATCATAACATGTCATTAACATTACTCTATCATAACATGTCATTAACATTACACTATCTTAATTTGCTGGACTTTCTGGACTCATTACAGTTACTGTACTGCACTGTATTCATGATGCTGCTGCACTACTGGCACTTTAAAATGCTTTAATATGCTTTATGTACAATTCAAAACATGTACATATCATCCATTAGTCACTTTATTGTTCTTTGTATTGTCATTTTATTGTGTATAGTATTTTTATAATATAGTTGAGTATAAATTCATACTGCAGGAGGGAATGGGGAGTAAGCATTATATTGTACTTGTTGCAAATGGAAAATCAATCTCTTGAATCTTGATTTATATCCATAAAAGTACAAGTTAAGACCCCTAAATTATTAATTTCAGAGGAATAACGTAATTTATTAAATATGTTGTTGCCATCATTATATAAGGTGTATGTTACATTTTAAATATACAATACATCTCTGTAAGTTCACAAATCACATGTATTTTAAGCCACAATATACATAATATATACATAACAATATACAATATACATAATACATAACTAGAATATTAAAATTATAATAATATACAAAACATATCTGTAGGTTCAATAATAACATGTAGTACAATACAATATACATAATACTGGAATATTAAAATTATAATAATATACAAAACATATCTGTAGGTTCAATAATAACATGTACTAGGATACAATATACATCATACGAGAATATTAAAGTATTAAAGTACAAAACATTTGTATTGTGAACCATTAGTAACAGCACCACTTCAGTAGGAAGTCCAGTAACAACTGGGTATTATACCAGGAAACACCACAACTGGGTTTTCCCTAGCCTATTCATATTTGTGATTACTTGTTCTTCAATTTGAATGAATACTGGACAATACTGGACCAGGCTACAAATTACACTCCAATATTGGCTGTTAAATTTAAATTTGACCTACAGCGCGGTTATAATTTGTTAAACTTTTATTTCTTAATGCTTGTAAAGTTTTAATGGTGGTTTTAAGTGGTTTTAATTCTAATAAGCCCATTCAACCCAGTTCCTAACATGTTCCTGTTGATGTTGTGTGAAGGCTGAATGGCTGTCATCTGTCAGAGAGATGCTGTGAAGCTCTGGCCTCAGTTCTCAGCTCCAACTCCTCCAGTCTGAGAGAGCTGGACCTGAGTACCAACCACCTGCAGGATTCAGGAGTGAAGCTGCTCTCTGCTGGACTGGGGAGTCCACACTGTACACTGGAGACTCTCAGGTCAGTTGGACTCAATGAGCAAACACTTACAGCACAGGGTTTGATATCAGAAGACATTCAACTGATTTACAGCCATAAAAGTAACAATTCACACATCTAAATAAAGGATATTCATTAGAATAACTCATTCTGGTGTGTGTGTGTGTGTGTGTGTGTGTGTGTGTGTGTGTGTGCAGGTTGTCTGGCTGTATGGTCTCACAGGAAGGCTGTGCTTCTCTGGCCTATTAAATATGTTGTTGCCATCATTATATAAGGTGTATGTTACATTTTAAATATACAATACATCTCTGTAAGTTCACAAATCACATGTATTTTAAGCCACAATATACATAATATATACATAACAATATACAATATACATAATACATAACTAGAATATTAAAATTATAATAATATACAAAACATATCTGTAGGTTCAATAATAACATGTACTAGGATACAATATACATCATACGAGAATATTAAAGTATTAAAGTACACAACATTTGTATTGTGAACCATTAGTAACAGCACCACTTCAGTAGGAAGTCCAGTAACAACTGGGTATTATACCAGGAAACACCACAACTGGGTTTTTCCCTAGTCTATTCATATTTGTGATTACTTGTTCTTCAATTTGAATGAATACTGGACAATACTGGACCAGGCTACAAATTACACTCCAGTATTGGCTGTTAAATTTAAATTTTAAATTTTACCTACAGCGCGGTTATAATTTGTTAAACTTTTAATTCTTAATGCTTTTAAAGTTTTAATGGTGGTTTTAAGTGGTTTTAATTCTAATAAGCCCTTTCAACCCAGTTCCTAACATGTTCCTGTTGATGTTGTGTGAAGGCTGAATGGCTGTCATCTGTCAGAGAGATGCTGTGAAGCTCTGGCCTCAGTTCTCAGCTCCAACTCCTCCAGTCTGAGAGAGCTGGACCTGAGTACCAACGACCTGCAGGATTCAGGAGTGAAGCTGCTCTCTGCTGGACTGGGGAGTCCACACTGTACAGTGGAGACTCTCAGGTCAGTTGGACTCAATGAGCAAACACTTACAGCACAGGGTTTGATATCAGAAGACATTTAACTAGTTTACAGCCATAAAAGTACCAATTCACACATCTAAATAAAGGATATTCATTAGAATAACTCATTCTGGTGTGTGTGTGTGTGTGTGTGTGTGTGTGTGTGTGTGTGTGTGTGTGTGTGTGTGTGTGTGTGTGTGTGTGTGTGCAGGTTGTCTGGCTGTCTGGTCACACAGGAAGGCTGTGCTTCTCTGGCCTCAGCTCTGAGCTCCAACCCCTCCCGTCTGAGAGAGCTGGACCTGAGCTACAATCACCCAGGAGACTCAGGAGTTACGCTGCTCTCTGCTGGACTGGAGGATCCACGCTGGAGACTGGACACTCTCAGGTACGGAGAGGACAGCTCACCTCTCAGGGACCGTGTCTCCTACAAGGATTCAACCAGCCGCTAGATGAAGTGGTTTACCAGGGCAGCTGTAACTCATGTTGTGTACAAAGTGATGATCCAGCAGATCATGAGTGTGAATGTTTCAACTGCTCTCTCTTTGTTCCCCCCAGGGTGGAGCACGGTGGAGGATGGAGGCTGAAACCAGCTCTAAAGAAGTGTGAGTGTCTGTTTAGTTTGAGTCATCACAACACACACTCACTCTTTAGATGGAAGGTCCATCCACACAGCAGGAGGTGACGTCCTGCTGGGAATGAACAGGATGGATCTTATCAATATTAATATTGATAAGATACATGATGTTTTACATGATGTATCTTATCAATATTAATATTGTTAACCATCACAATGAATCCTCCTTTTATAAAATACAACAGGTATTATTACTGATACATGGTTATTTATTAATGAATTATTATTGGTTATTAGTAGTGTTGTTATTATTATTAGACCATAACAATCCTCACATTATTAAAGGGTAAGTAAACAACCGTTTTAGCAGACCGTCTGCCTACCAGTTTCCAAAGAGTCGTAAAGGTTTTATAAAAAATGTACAGTTTGGGTTCCAAAGGAGCAGGTTTAAGGGGCGTGGCCAAACGCTGTCCAACCCCCCCTCACTGGAGCCAGGGGGCGGAGCCAATAGAAAACCACTCTGTGAAAACTGGTTGATCTGGAAGTAGACAACATGTCCCCGTTTGATAACGTTCTACATTTCAGTCCAAAACATCAGAAATGCTGACCAACACGTTTAGAGACCCAAACGGAGCAGCTTTCCCTTTAATATTAGTGTGTGTATTTAATATTATATTATAACAACTACTGTTATTCTGATGATTATCATCATCCTTATGGTTAAAATAAGGACCATTGAAGAATAATAACACATGTTTATTAGTGTGAATAATGTTTTGAACATTACTTTGAACATACTATAATGTATTAAAATTATGAATATTATTATTTTATTATTATTATTAATTCAAATATTAATATTAATAGTATTATTTAAACTACTATTATTATTATTACTATTATTATAAGTGTTTTTATTTTTATTAATATTATATATATCCAATTTTTTATTATTATCATTACTTTAATTATTTACATTAATATTAATGTTAATAATATTATTATTATTATTATTTATATTATTATTCTGATTGTTATGTAAGACATGAGAACATAATAATCCTGATACTACTAATATATTGATGACACACACAGAGCCCATGTGGTGACGCTGAGGGACTGAGAACATCAGGAGAACACAAACTACTAGTCTGGGCTCAGTTTCTAGGAACAACAACAACAGTTCAGCAGACTAATCATGTCTTGTTCTCCATCAGATGCGTGTGAACTCACACTGGACCCAAACACAGCCCACAGAGAACTCTCTCTGTCTGAGGACAACAGGAAGGTGACGAGGGTTAGAGAGGAGGAGGAGTATCCTGATCACCCAGAGAGATTTGACTGCTATCACCAGGTGTTGTGTAGAGAGGGTCTGACTGACTGCTGTTACTGGGAGGTGGAGAGGAAAGGACGATGTTCATATAGGAGTGACATACAGAGGAATCACTAGGAGAGGAGAGGATGGTGACAGCTTGCTTGGATACAACAACAAGTCCTGGAGTCTTTATTGTACTGATGATAGTTACTCTGTCTGGTACAACGGTAGTAGAACACTCATACGTCTCCCCTCCTCTAACAGAGTAGGAGTGTATGTGGACCGACCTGCTGGCTCTCTCTCCTTCTACAGCGTGTCCCCAGATGGAGGAGGGTCCTCAGACACACTGACACTCATCCACACCTTCCAGTCCACATTCACCCAGGAGGACCTCCTCCCTGCGTTTAGGTTATTGAGTTACGGTTCCTCAGTGTCTCTGTGTCGGTTGTAGCAACACACACACATGGAAATACACATACAAACAAACACACACACATATTTATATACACACACACAAACACACACATGGAAAAACACATACATACAAACACACACAAATATTTGTATACACACACACACAAACACACACACGCACATATTTCTATGGACCCACACACGTTCAACATACACACACACACTGTTGTGGAAAGGGGCGTGGCTAAGCGGTGCGCTCGTCATGAGGAAGTGTGACCACTCCTCCTCACCTCCCTAACCTTTCCCACCCCCTCACCTCCCCCACCTCTTCACCTCCTCACCTTGACACCTCCCCCAACTCCTCACCTCCTCACCTTCTCACCTCCCTAACCTCCCCCACCGCCTCAGCTCCTCACCTCCCCCACCTCCTCACATCCCCAACCTTCTCATCTCCCCTACCTCCTCACCTCCCCACCTCCTCATCTCTTCACCTCCTCACCTCCTCATCTCTTCACCTCCTTCACCTCCTCACGTCCTTACCTCCCCCACCTCAGACTCACACAAACACACACACAAATATTTATAAACACACACACACACACACAGACAGACATACTCAAACATATAGAAATACACACACAGACATAGAAATACACACACATATACGCGCAGACATACACACATCTTAAAATACACACACACACACACACACACACACACACACACACACACACACACACACACACACACACACACACCACACACACACACACACACACACACACACACACACACACATGAGTTAGTAGCAGGGATCCTGGTTGATCTTCTGGTCATCAATACAAGTGGTCCATGGGAACAGATACTGATGGTCCTGTTGGGACTTTAAAGTGAATATTGATTCCTTGTGTTGGGAACACGTATTAAAGACATGTCCTCACCTGTTGAGGATTTAGAACGTCTGCTATTCTCTTATTGGAGTCCTTCTGTTTATTGAGGACATGGGAGGGACCATTGATTCTGTTGTTTGTTCATAAAGCCTCAAGGGGAGGAACAGTCACTAGATCACACTGGATGTTGTGCTGCTTTGGGACCACCATTGTTCCCCTTTCTTCACTTGAAATCCTCCAAGAGTAACAGATGTTTCTCCTATGACCTCTGACCCCTACCTGCTCCTTAATGACCTCTGACCCCTACCGGCTCCTTAATGACCTCTGACCCCTACCTGCTCCTTAATGACCTCTGACCCCTACCTGCTGCATAATGACCCCTGACCACTATCTGCTCCTTAATGACCTCTGACCCCTACCTGCTCCTTAATGACCTCTGACCCCTATCTGCTCCTTAATGACCGCTGACCCCTACCTGCTCCGTAATGACCCCTGACCCCTACCTGCTCCTTAATGACCCCTGACCCCTACCTGCTCCTCACTGACTATACGCATATATAAAAAACAATTGGCTAAATAAGGATTGTGTTTGTATTTAGCTTATTACCATGCCTTTGGTTTAAATAGATCATAACATTATCTTCATCAATATCTAAGGTCTGACTTCAAATAGTTATACTCTATATATTAAGGGTGTGAATACAATACTTTTAGTTGTTTTAAATACATGCTAAACAGTTTGTGTATGAGTTATTATGTCAGTATCATCCACTGAATATATTTATCTTCCTCTACAATGATTAGCATCACTATGTATTTAGCTTGTAGGCCTACAATAACAACTAGACTAAATAAATGCTGAGTCATTGCGTGGTCTCCTGGTGGTTCTTTCTCAAGGGGAGAAGGGAAGTAAGTCCTCCTGGAGGAGAAGAACTGAACACCAAGCTCTGACTAACACAGCTCTGCGTGTTAAGTCTGACATATTGCATCCTAAATAACAACAGAGTTACATTTGTTCCATCACTTTACTAGAGAGAAACAGCGTGAAATGACAAGTACTAAACTAGTATTGAGCAGGTTGAAACGGGTTTACAATCATATCTGGTTCCGTTCTGGTCGCACATGCGCACTGGAACAAGGGAGCGTCTATAAGGACCGTCTGTAAGGGAGCGTCTATAAGGACCGTCTGTAAGGGAGCGTCTATAAGGACCGTCTGTAAGGGAGCGTCTATAAGGACAAAATGTAAGGGAGCGTCTATAAGCACCGTCTGTAAGGGAGCGTCTATAAGCACCGTCTGTAAGGGAGCGTCTATAAGGACCGTCTGTAAGGGAGCGTCTATAAGGGCCGTCTGTAAGGGAGCGTCTATAAGGACCGTCTGTAAGGGAGCGTCTATAAGGGCCGTCTGTAAGGGAGCGTCTATAAGGGCCATCTGTAAGGGAGCGTCTATAAGGACCGCCTGTAAGGGAGCGTCTATAAGGACCGTTTGTAAGGGAGCGTCTATAAGGACCGTCTGTAAGGGAGCGTCTATAACAGGGGTGGCCAACCAGTCAGAGGTTAAGAGCCAAAAATGTTACTATGTTACTGCAAAGAGCCACATCATACACACAGTCACAGATGCGCACCCCCCCCCCCCCTCTCCTTCTCTCTTTTGTTCTCAGCCTTTCTCTGTGCTCCCTCACTCTCTTTCTCCCCTCTCTCTATTACACAGACTAAATGAAAATCTAGAACTCAGGATCCTCCCTCCCAAAGACACACACACCCTCACACAGACAGACACACATAGCTCTGCTCTGATAGATTTATTGTAAATGTCACACACCATAATATTGACAGAAATTGAATTAAACCTCTCCTAACTACGGCCAGTTATTATCAACAATGAACATTGTGTGCACTCTCACACAAACTCTCAGTAAACAAAATGTGAACAAGTTTTTTATCTTCCTATGCATGTTGCTTCTTTAAATTAAATTAGTGGGACTTCTGACATTCCTTGCCTTGAACAATTCTCCACCTTGTTTCAGTTTTTGGTTTTCTGGAAACAAGATTTCAACCACGCATTGGTTTAGGCATTTTTTAACAAACTCCCCTTCATTGTAGGGCTTTTTAGCTCGTGCTATGTTCCAAGCAACTTGATATGATGCAAGCGTTACGGTCTCCGAGTGCTTCGTTATTTTTGCTTTTCCGCCTGACTTTTCAAGGTGTTTAACTTCTGCTTGCGAAGTTCAACACCTTTAGGGAATTCCTGGTCGATGGAGTGAGCATGGAGTGAGGTGAAATGGTGCTGAAGATTTGAAGCCTTGAAATTGGCTAATGATGTCTGGCATAGAAGGCAAAATGGCTTGCAATCGCGTTCTATAAAAAAATATGAAGGGTTTGAACTCAGATGGTCAACTCAGATAGTGCTTACTCAACGATAGGGTTTTCACCCCTCGAAGGTGATTGGTTCACTGCATCACAGGCATTTTTGTGATAGGCTCTTGGGCCGCATCACAATTAGACGCGCTGTCATGCTCTCATACTGACACTACACACACACAGTGGCGTAGGGGAGGGGCCCGCAAGGCACCCACTGCGGGGGGGAAGAAAATTAACATGTATATATCTTAATTTCTGATCGGGTAGTAGCACCCCACCCCCGTCAACGATCGTCGCACATCGCGATATTTCCCCACGGATTTTGCTCGCGGGGGGGCCACGGGATTTTGCGCTACGCCACTGCACACACACGTACACACACACACACACAAATATAATTCGATATGAACTGAAGAGCCGCATGAAACTGGGCAAAGAGCCGCATGCGGCTCGAGAGCCGCGGGTTGGCCACCCCTGGTCTATAAGGACCGTTTGTAAGGGAGCATCTATAAGGACCGTCTGTAAGGGAGCGTCTATAAGGACCGTCTGTAAGGGAGCGTCTATAAGGACCGTCTGTAAGGGAGCGTCTATAAAGGCCGTCTGTAAGGGAGCGTCTATAAGGACCGTCTGTAAGGGAGCGTCTATAAGGACCGTCTGTAAGGGAGCGTCAATAAGGACCGTCTGTAAGGGAGCGTCTATAAGGACTGTCTGTAAGGGAGCGTCTATAAGGACCGTCTGTAAGGGAGAGTCTATAAGGACCGTCTGTATGGAAGCGTCTATAAGGACTGTCTGTAAGGGAGCGTCTATAAGGACCGTCTGTAAGGGAGCGTCTATAATGACCGTCTGTAAGGGAGCGTCTATAAGGACCATCTGTAAGGGAGCGTCTATAAGGACCGTCTGTAAGGGAGCGTCTATAAGCACCGTCTGTAAGGGAGCGTCTATAAGGACCGTCTGTAAGGGAGCGTCTATAAGGACCGTCTGTAAGGGAGCGTCTATAAGGGCCGTCTGTAAGGGAGCGTCTATAAGGGCCGTCTGTAAGGGAGCGTCTATAAGGACCGCCTGTAAGGGAGCGTCTACAAGGACCGTCTGTAAGGGAGCGTCTACAAGGACCGTCTGTAAGGGAGCGTCTATAAGGACCGTCTGTAAGGGAGCGTCAATAAGGACCGTCTGTAAGGGAGCGTCTATAAGGACCGTCTGTAAGGGAGCGTCTATAAGGACCGTCTGTAAGGGAGCGTCTATAAGGACCGTCTGTAAGGGAGCGTCTATAAGGACCGTCTGTAAGGGAGCGTCTATAAGGCCGTCTGTAAGGGAGCGTCTATAAGGACCGTCTGTAAGGGAGCGTCTATAAGGACCGTCTGTAAGGGAGCGTCTATAAGGACCGTCTGTAAGGGAGCGTCTATAAGGACCGTCTGTAAGGGAGCGTCTATAAGGACCGTCTGTAAGGGAGCGTCCAGAAGGACCGTCTGTAAGGGAGCGTCTATAAGGACCGTCTGTAAGGGAGCGTCTATAAGGACCGTCTGTAAGGGAGCGTCTATAAGGACCGTCTGTAAGGGAGCGTCTATAAGGACCGTCTGTAAGGGAGCGTCTATAAGGACCGTCTGTAAGGGAGCGTCTGTAAGGACCGTCTGTAAGGGAGCGTCTATAAGGACCGTCTGTAAGGGAGCGTCTATAAGGACCGTCTGTAAGGGAGCGTCTACAAGGACCGTCTGTAAGGGAGCGTCTATAAGGACCGTCTGTAAGGGAGCGTCTATAAGCACCGTCTGTAAGGGAGCGTCTATAAGGACCGTCTGTAAGGGAGCGTCTATAAGGACCGTCTGTAAGGGAGCGTCTATAAGGGCCGTCTGTAAGGGAGCGTCTATAAGGGCCGTCTGTAAGGGAGCGTCTATAAGGACCGCCTGTAAGGGAGCGTCTACAAGGACCGTCTGTAAGGGAGCGTCTACAAGGACCGTCTGTAAGGGAGCGTCTATAAGGACCGTCTGTAAGGGAGCGTCTATAAGGACCGTCTGTAAGGGAGCGTCTATAAGGGCCGTCTGTAAGGGAGCGTCTATAAGGACCGTCTGTAAGGGAGCGTCTATAAGGACCGTCTGTAAGGGAGCGTCTAAAAGGACCGTCTGTAAGGGAGCGTCTATAAGGACCGTCTGTAAGGGAGCGTCTATAAGGACCGTCTGTAAGGGAGCGTCTATAAGGACCGTCTGTAAGGGAGCGTCTATAAAGACCGTCTGTAAGGGAGCGTCTATAAGGACCGTCTGTAAGGGAGCGTCTATAAGGACCGTCTGTAAGGGAGTGTCTATAAGGACCGTCTGTATGGGAGCGTCTATAAGGACCGTCTGTAAGGGAGCGTCTATAAGGACCGTCTGTAAGGGAGCGTCTATAAGGACCGTCTGTAAGGGAGCGTCTATAAGGACCGTCTTTAAGGACCGTCTGTAAGGGAGCGTCTATAAGGACCGTCTGTAAGGGAGCGTCTATAAGGACCGTCTGTAAGGGAGCGTCTATAAGGACCGTCTGTAAGGGAGCGTCTATAAGGACCGTCTGTAAGGGAGCGTCTATAAGGACCGTCTGTAAGGGAGCATCTACAAGGACCGTCTGTAAGGGAGCGTCTATAAGGACCGTCTGTAAGGGAGCGTCTATAAGGACCGTCTGTAAGGGAGCGTCTATAAGGACCGTCTGTAAGGGAGCGTCTATAAGGACCGTCTATAAGGACCGTCTGTAAGGGAGCGTCTATAAGGACCGTCTGTAAGGGAGCGTCTATAAGGACCGTCTGTAAGGGAGCGTCTATAAGGACCGTCTGTAAGGGAGCGTCTATAAGGACCGTCTGTAAGGGAGCGTCTATAAGGACCGTCTGTAAGGGAGCGTCTACAAGGACCGTCTGTAAGGGAGCGTCTATAAGGACCGTCTGTAAGGGAGCGTCTATAAGGACCATCTGTAAGGGAGCGTCTATAAGGACCGTCTATAAGGACCGTCTGTAAGGGAGCGTCTATAAGGACCGTCTGTAAGGGAGCGTCTATAAGGACCGTCTGTAAGGGAGCGTCTATAAGGACCGTCTGTAAGGGAGCGTCTATAAGGACCGTCTGTAAGGGAGCGTCTATAAGGACCGTCTATAAGGACCGTCTGTAAGGGAGCGTCTATAAGGACCGTCTGTAAGGGAGCGTCTATAAGGACGGTCTGTAAGGGAGCGTCTATAAGCACCGTCTGTAAGGGAGCGTCTATAAGGGCCGTCTGTAAGGGAGCGTCTATAAGGACCGTCTGTATGGGAGCGTCTATAAGGGCCGTCTGTAAGGGAGCGTCTATAAGGGCCGTCTGTAAGGGAGCGTCTATAAGGACCGCCTGTAAGGGAGCGTCTACAAGGACCGTCTGTAAGGGAGCGTCTACAAGGACCGTCTGTAAGGGAGCGTCTATAAGGACCGTCTGTAAGGGAGCGTCTATAAGGATCGTCTGTAAGGGAGCGTCTATAAGGACCGTCTGTAAGGGAGCGTCTATAAGGACCGTCTGTAAGGGAGCGTCTATAAGGACCGTCTGTAAGGGAGCGTCTATAAGGACCGTCTGTAAGGGAGCGTCTATAAGGACCGTCTGTAAGGGAGCGTCTATAAGGACCGTCTGTAAGGGAGCGTCTATAAGGACCGTCTGTAAGGGAGCGTCTATAAGGACCGTCTGTATGGGAGCGTCTATAAGGACCGTCTGTAAGGGAGCGTCTATAAGGACCGTCTGTAAGGGAGCGTCTATAAGGACCGTCTGTAAGGGAGCGTCTATAAGGACCGTCTGTAAGGGAGCGTCTATAAGGACCGTCTGTAAGGGAGCGTCTATAAGGACCGTCTGTAAGGGAGCGTCTATAAGGACCGTCTGTAAGGGAGCGTCTATAAGGACCGTCTGTAAGGGAGCGTCTATAAGGACCGTCTGTAAGGGAGCGTCTATAAGGACCGTCTGTAAGGGAGCGTCTACAAGGACCGTCTGTAAGGGAGCGTCTATAAGGACCGTCTGTAAGGGAGCGTCTATAAGGACCGTCTGTAAGGGAGCGTCTATAAGGAGCGTCTATAAGGACCGTCTGTAAGGGAGCATCTATAAGGACCGTCTGTAAGGGAGCGTCTATAAGGACCGTCTGTAAGGGAGCGTCTATAAGGACCGTCTGTAAGGGAGCGTCTACAAGGACCGTCTGTAAGGGAGCGTCTATAAGGACCGTCTGTAAGGGAGCGTCTATAAGGACCGTCTGTAAGGGAGCGTCTACAAGGACCGTCTGTAAGGGAGCGTCTATAAGGACCGTCTGTAAGGGAGCGTCTATAAGGACCGTCTGTAAGGGAGCGTCTATAAGGACCGTCTGTAAGGGAGCGTCTACAAGGACCGTCTGTAAGGGAGCGTCTATAAGGACCGTCTGTAAGGGAGCGTCTATAAGGACCGTCTGTAAGGGAGCGTCTATAAGGACCGTCTGTAAGGGAGCGTCTACAAGGACCGTCTGTAAGGGAGCGTCTACAAGGACCGTCTGTAAGGGAGCGTCTATAAGGACCGTCTGTAAGGGAGCGTCTATAAGGACCGTCTGTAGGGAGCGTCTATAAGGACCGTCTGTAAGGGAGCGTCTATAAGGACCGTCTGTAAGGGAGCGTCTATAAGGACCGTCTGTAAGGGAGCGTCTACAAGGACCGTCTGTAAGGGAGCGTCTATAAGGACCGTCTGTAAGGGAGCGTCTATAAGGACCGTCTGTAAGGGAGCGTCTATAAGGACCGTCTGTAAGGGAGCGTCTATAAGGACCGTCTGTAAGGGAGCGTCTATAAGGACCGTCTGTAAGGGAGCGTCTGTAAGGACCGTCTGTAAGGGAGCGTCTATAAGGACCGTCTGTAAGGGAGCGTCTATAAGGACCGTCTGTAAGGGAGCGTCTACAAGGACCGTCTGTAAGGGAGCGTCTATAAGGACCGTCTGTAAGGGAGCGTCTATAAGGACCGTCTGTAAGGGAGCGTCTATAAGGACCGTCTGTAAGGGAGCGTCTGTAAGGACCGTCTGTAAGGGAGTGTCTATAAGGACCGTCTGTAAGGGAGCGTCTATAAGGACCGTCTGTAAAGGAGCGTCTATAAGGACCGCCTGTAAGGGAGCGTCTATAAGGACCGT
The DNA here is from genome assembly GCA_027704905.1 of Muraenolepis orangiensis. Lineage (NCBI taxonomy): Eukaryota > Metazoa > Chordata > Actinopteri > Gadiformes > Muraenolepididae > Muraenolepis > Muraenolepis orangiensis. Next base: position 83,207 of record JANIIK010001767.1, read on the forward strand.
CTGTAAGGGAGCGTCTATAAGGACCGTCTGTAAGGGAGCGTCTATAAGGACCGTCTGTAAGGGAGCGTCTATAAGGACCATCTGTAAGGGAGGGTCTATAAGGACCGTCTATAAGGACCGTCTGTAAGGGAGCGTCTATAAGGACCGTCTGTAAGGGAGCGTCTATAAGGACCGTCTGTAAGGGAGCGTCTATAAGGACCGTCTGTAAGGGAGCGTCTATAAGGACCGTCTGTAAGGGAGCGTCTACAAGGACCGTCTGTAAGGGAGCGTCTATAAGGACCGTCTGTAAGGTAGCGTCTATAAGGACCGTCTGTAAGGGAGCGTCTATAAGGACCGTCTATAAGGACCGTCTGTAAGGGAGCGTCTATAAGGACCGTCTGTAAGGGAGCGTCTATAAGGACCGTCTGTAAGGGAGCGTCTATAAGGACCGTCTGTAAGGGAGCGTCTATAAGGACCGTCTGTAAGGGAGCGTCTATAAGGACCGTCTGTAAGGGAGCGTCTACAAGGACCGTCTGTAAGGGAGCGTCTACAAGGACCGTCTGTAAGGGAGCGTCTATAAGGACCGTCTGTAAGGGAGCGTCTATAAGGACCATCTGTAAGGGAGCGTCTATAAGGACCGTCTATAAGGACCGTCTGTAAGGGAGCGTCTATAAGGACCGTCTGTAAGGGAGCGTCTATAAGGACCGTCTGTAAGGGAGCGTCTATAAGGACCGTCTGTAAGGGAGCGTCTATAAGGACCGTCTGTAAGGGAGCGTCTATAAGGACCGTCTGTAAGGGAGCGTCTAAAAGGACCGTCTGTAAGGGAGCGTCTACAAGGACCCTCTGTAAGGGAGCGTCTATAAGGACCGTCTGTAAGGGAGCGTCTATAAGGACCGTCTGTAAGGGAGCGTCTATAAGGACCGTCTGTAAGGGAGCGTCTATAAGGACCGTCTGTAAGGGAGTGTCTATAAGGACCGTCTGTAAGGGAGCGTCTACAAGGACCGTCTGTAAGGGAGCGTCTATAAGGACCGTCTGTAAGGGAGCGTCTGTAAGGACCGTCTGTAAGGGAGCGTCTGTAAGGACCGTCTGTAAGGGAGCGTTTGTAAGGACCGTCTGTAAGGGAGCGTCTATAAGGACCGTCTGTAAGGGAGCGTCTATAAGGACCGTCTGTAAGGAAGCGTCTGTAAGGACCGTCTGTAAGGGAGCGTCTGTAAGGACCGTCTGTAAGGGAGCGTCTATAAGGACCGTCTGTAAGAAAGCGTCTATAAGGACCGTCTGTAAGGGAGCGTCTATAAGGACCGTCTATAAGGACCGTCTGTATGGGAGTGTCTATAAGGACCGTCTGTAAGGGAGCGTCTATAAGGACCGTCTGTAAGGGAGCGTCTATAAGGACCATCTGTAAGGGAGCGTCTATAAGGACCGTCTATAAGGACCGTCTGTAAGGGAGCGTCTATAAGGACCGTCTGTAAGGGAGCGTCTATAAGGACCGTCTGTAAGGGAGCGTCTATAAGGACCGTCTGTAAGGGAGCGTCTATAAGGACCGTCTGTAAGGGAGCGTCTATAAGGACCGTCTATAAGGACCGTCTGTAAGGGAGCGTCTATAAGGACCGTCTGTAAGGGAGCGTCTATAAGGACGGTCTGTAAGGGAGCGTCTATAAGCACCGTCTGTAAGGGAGCGTCTATAAGGGCCGTCTGTAAGGGAGCGTCTATAAGGACCGTCTGTAAGGGAGCGTCTATAAGGGCCGTCTGTAAGGGAGCGTCTATAAGGGCCGTCTGTAAGGGAGCGTCTATAAGGACCGCCTGTAAGGGAGCGTCTACAAGGACCGTCTGTAAGGGAGCGTCTACAAGGACCGTCTGTAAGGGAGCGTCTATAAGGACCGTCTGTAAGGGAGCGTCTATAAGGATCGTCTGTAAGGGAGCGTCTATAAGGACCGTCTGTAAGGGAGCGTCTATAAGGACCGTCTGTAAGGGAGCGTCTATAAGGACCGTCTGTAAGGGAGCGTCTATAAGGACCGTCTGTAAGGGAGCGTCTATAAAGACCGTCTGTAAGGGAGCGTCTATAAGGACCGTCTGTAAGGGAGCATCTATAAGGACCGTCTGTAAGGGAGCGTCTATAAGGACCGTCTGTATGGGAGCGTCTATAAGGACCGTCTGTAAGGGAGCGTCTATAAGGACCGTCTGTAAGGGAGCGTCTATAAGGACCGTCTGTAAGGGAGCGTCTATAAGGAGCGTCTATAAGGACCGTCTGTAAGGGAGCGTCTATAAGGACCGTCTGTAAGGGAGCGTCTATAAGGACCGTCTGTAAGGGAGCGTCTATAAGGACCGTCTGTAAGGGAGCGTCTATAAGGACCGTCTGTAAGGGAGCGTCTATAAGGACCGTCTGTAAGGGAGCGTCTATAAGGACCGTCTGTAAGGGAGCGTCTACAAGGACCGTCTGTAAGGGAGCGTCTATAAGGACCGTCTGTAAGGGAGCGTCTATAAGGACCGTCTGTAAGGGAGCGTCTATAAGGAGCGTCTATAAGGACCGTCTGTAAGGGAGCATCTATAAGGACCGTCTGTAAGGGAGCGTCTATAAGGACCGTCTGTAAGGGAACGTCTATAAGGACCGTCTGTAAGGGAGCGTCTACAAGGACCGTCTGTAAGGGAGCGTCTATAAGGACCGTCTGTAAGGGAGCGTCTACAAGGACCGTCTGTAAGGGAGCGTCTACAAGGACCGTCTGTAAGGGAGCGTCTATAAGGACCGTCTGTAAGGGAGCGTCTATAAGGACCGTCTGTAAGGGAGCGTCTATAAGGACCGTCTGTAAGGGAGCGTCTATAAGGACCGTCTGTAAGGGAGCGTCTATAAGGACCGTCTGTAAGGGAGCGTCTATAAGGACCGTCTGTAAGGGAGCGTCTATAAGGACCGTCTGTAAGGGAGCGTCTACAAGGACCGTCTGTAAGGGAGCGTCTACAAGGACCGTCTGTAAGGGAGCGTCTATAAGGACCGTCTGTAAGGGAGCGTCTATAAGGACCGTCTGTAGGGAGCGTCTATAAGGACCGTCTGTAAGGGAGCGTCTATAAGGACCGTCTGTAAGGGAGCGTCTATAAGGACCGTCTGTAAGGGAGCGTCTACAAGGACCGTCTGTAAGGGAGCGTCTATAAGGACCGTCTGTAAGGGAGCGTCTATAAGGACCGTCTGTAAGGGAGCGTCTATAAGGACCGTCTGTAAGGGAGCGTCTATAAGGACCGTCTGTAAGGGAGCGTCTATAAGGACCGTCTGTAAGGGAGCGTCTATAAGGACCGTCTGTAAGGGAGCGTCTATAAGGACCGTCTGAAAGGGAGCGTCTGTAAGGACCGTCTGTAAGGGAGTGTCTATAAGGACCGTCTGTAAGGGAGCGTCTATAAGGACCGTCTGTAAAGGAGCGTCTATAAGGACCGCCTGTAAGGGAGCGTCTATAAGGACCGTCTGTAAGGGAGCGTCTATAAGGACCGTCTGTAAGGGAGCGTCTATAAGGACCGTCTGTAAGGGAGCGTCTATAAGGACCATCTGTAAGGGAGGGTCTATAAGGACCGTCTATAAGGACCGTCTGTAAGGGAGCGTCTATAAGGACCGTCTGTAAGGGAGCGTCTATAAGGACCGTCTGTAAGGGAGCGTCTATAAGGACCGTCTGTAAGGGAGCGTCTATAAGGACCGTCTGTAAGGGAGCGTCTATAAGGACCGTCTGTAAGGGAGCGTCTACAAGGACCGTCTGTAAGGGAGCGTCTATAAGGACCGTCTGTAAGGTAGCGTCTATAAGGACCGTCTGTAAGGGAGCGTCTGTAAGGACCGTCTATAAGGACCGTCTGTAAGGGAGCGTCTATAAGGACCGTCTGTAAGGGAGCGTCTATAAGGACCGTCTGTAAGGGAGCGTCTATAAGGACCGTCTGTAAGGGAGCGTCTATAAGGACCGTCTGTAAGGGAGCGTCTATAAGGACCGTCTGTAAGGGAGCGTCTACAAGGACCGTCTGTAAGGGAGCGTCTATAAGGACCGTCTGTAAGGGAGCGTCTATAAGGACCATCTGTAAGGGAGCGTCTATAAGGACCGTCTGTAAGGGAGCGTCTACAAGGACCCTCTGTAAGGGAGCGTCTATAAGGACCGTCTGTAAGGGAGCGTCTACAAGGACCGTCTGTAAGGGAGCGTCTATAAGGACCGTCTGTAAGGGAGCGTCTGTAAGGACCGTCTGTAAGGGAGCGTTTGTAAGGACCGTCTGTAAGGGAGCGTCTATAAGGACCGTCTGTAAGGGAGCGTCTATAAGGACCGTCTGTAAGGGAGCGTCTATAAGGACCGTCTGTAAGGGAGCGTCTATAAGGACCGTCTGTAAGGGAGCGTCTGTAAGGACCGTCTGTAAGGGAGCGTCTATAAGGACCGTCTGTAAGGGAGCGTCTATAAGGACCGTCTGTAAGGGAGCGTCTATAAGGACCGTCTGTAAGGGAGCGTCTATAAGGACCGTCTATAAGGACCGTCTGTAAGGGAGCGTCTATAAGGACCGTCTGTAAGGGAGCGTCTATAAGGACCGTCTGTAAGGGAGCGTCTATAAGGACCGTCTGTAAGGGAGCGTCTATAAGGACCGTCTGTAAGGGAGCGTCTATAAGGACCGTCTATAAGGACCGTCTGTAAGGGAGCGTCTATAAGGACCGTCTGTAAGGGAGCGTCTATAAGGACGGTCTGTAAGGGAGCGTCTATAAGCACCGTCTGTAAGGGAGCGTCTATAAGGGCCGTCTGTAAGGGAGCGTCTATAAGGACCGTCTGTAAGGGAGCGTCTATAAGGGCCGTCTGTAAGGGAGCGTCTATAAGGGCCGTCTGTAAGGGAGCGTCTATAAGGACCGCCTGTAAGGGAGCGTCTACAAGGACCGTCTGTAAGGGAGCGTCTACAAGGACCGTCTGTAAGGGAGCGTCTACAAGGACCGTCTGTAAGGGAGCGTCTATAAGGATCGTCTGTAAGGGAGCGTCTATAAGGACCGTCTGTAAGGGAGCGTCTATAAGGACCGTCTGTAAGGGAGCGTCTATAAGGACCGTCTGTAAGGGAGCGTCTATAAGGACCGTCTGTAAGGGAGCGTCTATAAAGACCGTCTGTAAGGGAGCGTCTATAAGGACCGTCTGTAAGGGAGCGTCTATAAGGACCGTCTGTAAGGGAGCGTCTATAAGGACCGTCTGTATGGGAGCGTCTATAAGGACCGTCTGTAAGGGAGCGTCTATAAGGACCGTCTGTAAGGGAGCGTCTATAAGGACCGTCTGTAAGGGAGCGTCTATAAGGAGCGTCTATAAGGACCGTCTGTAAGGGAGCGTCTATAAGGACCGTCTGTAAGGGAGCGTCTATAAGGACCGTCTGTAAGGGAGCGTCTATAAGGACCGTCTGTAAGGGAGCGTCTATAAGGACCGTCTGTAAGGGAGCGTCTATAAGGACCGTCTGTAAGGGAGCGTCTATAAGGACTGTCTGTAAGGGAGCGTCTACAAGGACCGTCTGTAAGGGAGCGTCTATAAGGACCGTCTGTAAGGGAGCGTCTATAAGGACCGTCTGTAAGGGAGCGTCTATAAGGAGCGTCTATAAGGACCGTCTGTAAGGGAGCATCTATAAGGACCGTCTGTAAGGGAGCGTCTATAAGGACCGTCTGTAAGGGAGCGTCTATAAGGACCGTCTGTAAGGGAGCGTCTACAAGGACCGTCTGTAAGGGAGCGTCTATAAGGACCGTCTGTAAGGGAGCGTCTATAAGGACCATCTGTAAGGGAGCGTCTATAAGGACCGTCTGTAAGGGAGCGTCTACAAGGACCGTCTGTAAGGGAGCGTCTACAAGGACCGTCTGTAAGGGAGCGTCTACAAGGACCGTCTGTAAGGGAGCGTCTATAAGGACCGTCTGTAAGGGAGCGTCTATAAGGACCGTCTGTAAGGGAGCGTCTATAAGGACCGTCTGTAAGGGAGCGTCTATAAGGACCGTCTGTAAGGGAGCGTCTACAAGGACCGTCTGTAAGGGAGCGTCTACAAGGACCGTCTGTAAGGGAGCGTCTATAAGGACCGTCTGTAAGGGAGCGTCTATAAGGACCGTCTGTAGGGAGCGTCTATAAGGACCGTCTGTAAGGGAGCGTCTATAAGGACCGTCTGTAAGGGAGCGTCTACAAGGACCGTCTGTAAGGGAGCGTCTATAAGGACCGTCTGTAAGGGAGCGTCTATAAGGACCGTCTGTAAGGGAGCGTCTATAAGGACCGTCTGTAAGGGAGCGTCTATAAGGACCGTCTGTAAGGGAGCGTCTATAAGGACCGTCTGTAAGGGAGCGTCTGTAAGGACCGTCTGTAAGGGAGCGTCTATAAGGACCGTCTGTAAGGGAGCGTCTATAAGGACCGTCTGTAAGGGAGCGTCTATAAGGACCGTCTGTAAGGGAGCGTCTATAAGGACCGTCTATAAGGACCGTCTGTAAGGGAGCGTCTATAAGGACCGTCTGTAAGGGAGCGTCTATAAGGACCGTCTGTAAGGGAGCGTCTATAAGGACCGTCTGTAAGGGAGCGTCTATAAGGACCGTCTGTAAGGGAGCGTCTATAAGGACCGTCTATAAGGACCGTCTGTAAGGGAGCGTCTATAAGGACCGTCTGTAAGGGAGCGTCTATAAGGACGGTCTGTAAGGGAGCGTCTATAAGCACCGTCTGTAAGGGAGCGTCTATAAGGGCCGTCTGTAAGGGAGCGTCTATAAGGACCGTCTGTAAGGGAGCGTCTATAAGGGCCGTCTGTAAGGGAGCGTCTATAAGGGCCGTCTGTAAGGGAGCGTCTATAAGGACCGTCTGTAAGGGAGCGTCTACAAGGACCGTCTGTAAGGGAGCGTCTATAAGGACCGTCTGTAAGGGAGCGTCTATAAGGACCGTCTGTAAGGGAGCATCTACAAGGACCGTCTGTAAGGGAGCGTCTACAAGGACCCTCTGTAAGGGAGCGTCTATAAGGACCGTCTGTAAGGGAGCGTCTATAAGGACCGTCTGTAAGGGAGCGTCTATAAGGACCGTCTGTAAGGGAGTGTCTATAAGGACCGTCTGTAAGGGAGCGTCTACAAGGACCGTCTGTAAGGGAGCGTCTACAAGGACCGTCTGTAAGGGAGCGTCTATAAGGACCGTCTGTAAGGGAGCGTCTGTAAGGACCGTCTGTAAGGGAGCGTCTGTAAGGACCGTCTGTAAGGGAGCGTCTGTAAGGACCGTCTGTAAGGGAGCGTCTATAAGGACCGTCTGTAAGGGAGCGTCTACAAGGACCGTCTGTAAGGGAGCGTCTATAAGGACCGTCTGTAAGGGAGCGTCTATAAGGACCGTCTGTAAGGGAGCGTCTATAAGGACCGTCTGTAAGGGAGCGTCTATAAGGACCGTCTGTAAGGGAGCGTCTATAAGGACCGTCTGTAAGGGAGCGTCTGTAAGGACCGTCTGTAAGGGAGCGTCTATAAGGACCGTCTGTAAGGGAGCGTCTATAAGGACCGTCTGTAAGGGAGCGTCTATAAGGACCGTCTGTAAGGGAGCGTCTATAAGGACCGTCTATAAGGACCGTCTGTAAGGGAGCGTCTATAAGGACCGTCTGTAAGGGAGCGTCTATAAGGACCGTCTGTAAGGGAGCGTCTATAAGGACCGTCTGTAAGGGAGCGTCTATAAGGACCGTCTGTAAGGGAGCGTCTATAAGGACCGTCTATAAGGACCGTCTGTAAGGGAGCGTCTATAAGGACCGTCTGTAAGGGAGCGTCTATAAGGACGGTCTGTAAGGGAGCGTCTATAAGCACCGTCTGTAAGGGAGCGTCTATAAGGGCCGTCTGTAAGGGAGCGTCTATAAGGACCGTCTGTAAGGGAGCGTCTATAAGGGCCGTCTGTAAGGGAGCGTCTATAAGGGCCGTCTGTAAGGGAGCGTCTATAAGGACCGTCTGTAAGAAAGCGTCTATAAGGACCGTCTGTAAAGGAGCGTCTATAAGGACCGCCTGTAAGGGAGCGTCTATAAGGACCGTCTGTAAGGGAGCGTCTATAAGGACCGTCTGTAAGGGAGCGTCTATAAGGACCGCCTGTAAGGGAGCGTCTATAAGGACCGTCTGTAAGGGAGCGTCTATAAGGGCCGTCTGTAAGGGAGCGTCTATAAGGACCGTCTGTAAGGGAGCGTCTATAAGGACCGTCTGTAAGGGAGAGTCTATAAGGACCGTCTGTATGGGAGCGTCTATAAGGACCGTCTGTAAGGGAGCGTCTATAAGGACCGTCTGTAAGGGAGCGTCTATAAGGACCGTCTGTAAGGGAGCGTCTATAAGGACCGTCTGTAAGGGAGCGTCTATAAGGACCGTCTATAAGGACCGTCTGTAAGGGAGCGTCTATAAGGACCGTCTGTAAGGGAGCGTCTATAAGGACCGTCTGTAAGGGAGCGTCTATAAGGACCGTCTGTAAGGGAGCGTCTATAAGGACCGTCTGTAAGGGAGCGTCTATAAGGACCGTCTGTAAGGGAGCGTCTACAAGGACCGTCTGTAAGGGAGCGTCTATAAGGACCGTCTGTAAGGGAGCGTCTATAAGGACCGTCTGTAAGGGAGCGTCTATAAGGACCGTCTGTAAGGGAGCGTCTACAAGGACCGTCTGTAAGGGAGCGTCTACAAGGACCGTCTGTAAGGGAGCGTCTATAAGGACCGTCTGTAAGGGAGCGTCTATAAGGACCGTCTGTAAGGGAGCGTCTATAAGGACCGCCTGTAAGGGAGCGTCTATAAGGACCGTCTGTAAGGGAGCGTCTATAAGGACCGTCTGTAAGGGAGCGTCTATAAGGACCGCCTGTAAGGGAGCGTCTATAAGGACCGTCTGTAAGGGAGCGTCTATAAGGGCCGTCTGTCAGGGAGCGTCTATAAGGACCGTCTGTAAGGGAGCGTCTATAAGGACCGTCTGTAAGGAAGCGTCTGTAAGGACCGTCTGTAAGGGAGCGTCTGTAAGGACCGTCTGTAAGGGAGCGTCTATAAGGACCGTCTGTAAGAAAGCGTCTATAAGGACCGTCTGTAAGGGAGCGTCTATAAGGACCGTCTATAAGGACCGTCTGTATGGGAGTGTCTATAAGGACCGTCTGTAAGGGAGCGTCTATAAGGACCGTCTGTAAGGGAGCGTCTATAAGGACCGTCTGTAAGGGAGCGTCTATAAGGACCGTCTGTAAGGGAGCGTCTATAAGGACCGTCTGTAAGGGAGCGTCTATAAGGACCGTCTGTAAGGGAGCGTCTATAAGGACCGTCTGTAAGGGAGCATCTACAAGGACCGTCTGTAAGGGAGCGTCTATAAGGACCGTCTGTAAGGGAGCGTCTATAAGGACCGTCTGTAAGGGAGCGTCTATAAGGACCGTCTATAAGGACCGCCTGTAAGGGAGCGTCTACAAGGACCGTCTGTAAGGGAGCGTCTACAAGGACCGTCTGTAAGGGAGCGTCTATAAGGACCGTCTGTAAGGGAGCGTCTATAAGGATCGTCTGTAAGGGAGCGTCTATAAGGACCGTCTGTAAGGGAGCGTCTATAAGGACCGTCTGTAAGGGAGCGTCTATAAGGACCGTCTGTAAGGGAGCGTCTATAAGGACCGTCTGTAAGGGAGCGTCTATAAGGACCGTCTATAAGGACCGCCTGTAAGGGAGCGTCTACAAGGACCGTCTGTAAGGGAGCGTCTACAAGGACCGTCTGTAAGGGAGCGTCTATAAGGACCGTCTGTAAGGGAGCGTCTATAAGGATCGTCTGTAAGGGAGCGTCTATAAGGACCGTCTGTAAGGGAGCGTCTATAAGGACCGTCTGTAAGGGAGCGTCTATAAGGACCGTCTGTAAGGGAGCGTCTATAAGGACCGTCTGTAAGGGAGCGTCTATAAAGACCATCTGTAAGGGAGCGTCTATAAGGACCGTCTGTAAGGGAGCGTCTATAAGGACCATCTGTAAGGGAGGGTCTATAAGGACCGTCTATAAGGACCGTCTGTAAGGGAGCGTCTATAAGGACCGTCTGTAAGGGAGCGTCTATAAGGACCGTCTGTAAGGGAGCGTCTATAAGGACCGTCTGTAAGGGAGCGTCTATAAGGACCGTCTGTAAGGGAGCGTCTATAAGGACCGTCTGTAAGGAAGCGTCTGTAAGGACCGTCTGTAAGGGAGCGTCTGTAAGGACCGTCTGTAAGGGAGCGTCTATAAGGACCGTCTGTAAGAAAGCGTCTATAAGGACCGTCTGTAAGGGAGCGTCTATAAGGACCGTCTATAAGGACCGTCTGTATGGGAGTGTCTATAAGGACCGTCTGTAAGGGAGCGTCTATAAGGACCGTCTGTAAGGGAGCGTCTATAAGGACCGTCTGTAAGGGAGCGTCTATAAGGACCGTCTTTAAGGACCGTCTGTAAGGGAGCGTCTATAAGGACCGTCTGTAAGGGAGCGTCTATAAGGACCGTCTGTAAGGGAGCGTCTATAAGGACCGTCTGTAAGGGAGCGTCTATAAGGACCGTCTGTAAGGGAGCGTCTATAAGGACCGTCTGTAAGGGAGCGTCTATAAGGACCGTCTTTAAGGACCGTCTGTAAGGGAGCGTCTATAAGGACCGTCTGTAAGGGAGCGTCTATAAGGACCGTCTGTAAGGGAGCGTCTATAAGGACCGTCTGTAAGGGAGCGTCTATAAGGACCGTCTGTAAGGGAGCGTCTATAAGGACCGTCTGTAAGGGAGCGTCTACAAGGACCGTCTGTAAGGGAGCGTCTATAAGGACCGTCTGTAAGGGAGCGTCTATAAGGACCGTCTGTAAGGGAGCGTCTATAAGGACCGTCTGTAAGGGAGCGTCTATAAGGACCGTCTATAAGGACCGTCTGTAAGGGAGCGTCTATAAGGACCGTCTGTAAGGGAGCGTCTATAAGGACCGTCTGTAAGGGAGCGTCTATAAGGACCGTCTGTAAGGGAGCGTCTATAAGGACCGTCTGTAAGGGAGCGTCTATAAGGACCGTCTGTAAGGGAGCGTCTACAAGGACCGTCTGTAAGGGAGCGTCTATAAGGACCGTCTGTAAGGGAGCGTCTATAAGGACCATCTGTAAGGGAGCGTCTATAAGGACCGTCTATAAGGACCGTCTGTAAGGGAGCGTCTATAAGGACCGTCTGTAAGGGAGCGTCTATAAGGACCGTCTGTAAGGGAGCGTCTATAAGGACCGTCTGTAAGGGAGCGTCTATAAGGACCGTCTGTAAGGGAGCGTCTATAAGGACCGTCTATAAGGACCGCCTGTAAGGGAGCGTCTACAAGGACCGTCTGTAAGGGAGCGTCTACAAGGACCGTCTGTAAGGGAGCGTCTATAAGGACCGTCTGTAAGGGAGCGTCTATAAGGATCGTCTGTAAGGGAGCGTCTATAAGGACCGTCTGTAAGGGAGCGTCTATAAGGACCGTCTGTAAGGGAGCGTCTATAAGGACCGTCTGTAAGGGAGCGTCTATAAGGACCGTCTGTAAGGGAGCGTCTATAAGGACCGTCTGTAAGGGAGCGTCTATAAGGACCGTCTGTAAGGGAGCATCTATAAGGACCGTCTGTAAGGGAGCGTCTATAAGGACCGTCTGTATGGGAGCGTCTATAAGGACCGTCTGTAAGGGAGCGTCTATAAGGACCGTCTGTAAGGGAGCGTCTATAAGGACCGTCTGTAAGGGAGCGTCTATAAGGAGCGTCTATAAGGACCGTCTGTAAGGGAGCGTCTATAAGGACCGTCTGTAAGGGAGCGTCTATAAGGACCGTCTGTAAGGGAGCGTCTATAAGGACCGTCTGTAAGGGAGCGTCTATAAGGACCGTCTGTAAGGGAGCGTCTATAAGGACCGTCTGTAAGGGAGCGTCTATAAGGACCGTCTGTAAGGGAGCGTCTATAAGGACCGTCTGTAAGGGAGCGTCTACAAGGACCGTCTGTAAGGGAGCGTCTATAAGGACCGTCTGTAAGGGAGCGTCTATAAGGACCGTCTGTAAGGGAGCGTCTATAAGGAGCGTCTATAAGGACCGTCTGTAAGGGAGCATCTATAAGGACCGTCTGTAAGGGAGCGTCTATAAGGACCGTCTGTAAGGGAGCGTCTATAAGGACCGTCTGTAAGGGAGCGTCTACAAGGACCGTCTGTAAGGGAGCGTCTATAAGGACCGTCTGTAAGGGAGCGTCTACAAGGACCGTCTGTAAGGGAGCGTCTATAAGGACCGTCTGTAAGGGAGCGTCTATAAGGACCGTCTGTAAGGGAGCGTCTATAAGGACCGTCTGTAAGGGAGCGTCTACAAGGACCGTCTGTAAGGGAGCGTCTACAAGGACCGTCTGTAAGGGAGCGTCTATAAGGACCGTCTGTAAGGGAGCGTCTATAAGGACCGTCTGTAAGGGAGCGTCTATAAGGACCGTCTGTAAGGGAGCGTCTACAAGGACCGTCTGTAAGGGAGCGTCTACAAGGACCGTCTGTAAGGGAGCGTCTACAAGGACCGTCTGTAAGGGAGCGTCTATAAGGACCGTCTGTAAGGGAGCGTCTATAAGGACCGTCTGTAGGGAGCGTCTATAAGGACCGTCTGTAAGGGAGCGTCTATAAGGACCGTCTGTAAGGGAGCGTCTATAAGGACCGTCTGTAAGGGAGCGTCTACAAGGACCGTCTGTAAGGGAGCGTCTATAAGGACCGTCTGTAAGGGAGCGTCTACAAGGACCGTCTGTAAGGGAGCGTCTATAAGGACCGTCTGTAAGGGAGCGTCTACAAGGACCGTCTGTAAGGGAGCGTCTATAAGGACCGTCTGTAAGGGAGCGTCTATAAGGACCGTCTGTAAGGGAGCGTCTATAAGGACCGTCTGTAAGGGAGCGTCTACAAGGACCGTCTGTAAGGGAGCGTCTATAAGGACCGTCTGTAAGGGAGCGTCTATAAGGACCGTCTGTAAGGGAGCGTCTATAAGGACCGTCTGTAAGGGAGCGTCTATAAGGACCGTCTGTAAGGGAGCGTCTACAAGGACCGTCTGTAAGGGAGCGTCTACAAGGACCGTCTGTAAGGGAGCGTCTATAAGGACCGTCTGTAAGGGAGCGTCTATAAGGACCGTCTGTAGGGAGCGTCTATAAGGACCGTCTGTAAGGGAGCGTCTATAAGGACCGTCTGTAAGGGAGCGTCTATAAGGACCGTCTGTAAGGGAGCGTCTATAAGGACCGTCTGTAAGGGAGCGTCTACAAGGACCGTCTGTAAGGGAGCGTCTATAAGGACCGTCTGTAAGGGAGCGTCTATAAGGACCGTCTGTAAGGGAGCGTCTATAAGGACCGTCTGTAGGGAGCGTCTATAAGGACCGTCTGTAAGGGAGCGTCTATAAGGACCGTCTGTAAGGGAGCGTCTATAAGGACCGTCTGTAAGGGAGCGTCTACAAGGACCGTCTGTAAGGGAGCGTCTATAAGGACCGTCTGTAAGGGAGCGTCTACAAGGACCGTCTGTAAGGGAGCGTCTATAAGGACCGTCTGTAAGGGAGCGTCTACAAGGACCGTCTGTAAGGGAGCGTCTATAAGGACCGTCTGTAAGGGAGCGTCTATAAGGACCGTCTGTAAGGGAGCGTCTATAAGGACCGTCTGTAAGGGAGCGTCTACAAGGACCGTCTGTAAGGGAGCGTCTATAAGGACCGTCTGTAAGGGAGCGTCTATAAGGACCGTCTGTAAGGGAGCGTCTATAAGGACCGTCTGTAAGGGAGCGTCTATAAGGACCGTCTGTAAGGGAGCGTCTACAAGGACCGTCTGTAAGGGAGCGTCTACAAGGACCGTCTGTAAGGGAGCGTCTATAAGGACCGTCTGTAAGGGAGCGTCTATAAGGACCGTCTGTAGGGAGCGTCTATAAGGACCGTCTGTAAGGGAGCGTCTATAAGGACCGTCTGTAAGGGAGCGTCTATAAGGACCGTCTGTAAGGGAGCGTCTACAAGGACCGTCTGTAAGGGAGCGTCTATAAGGACCGTCTGTAAGGGAGCGTCTATAAGGACCGTCTGTAAGGGAGCGTCTATAAGGACCGTCTGTAAGGGAGCGTCTATAAGGACCGTCTGTAAGGGAGCGTCTATAAGGACCGTCTGTAAGGGAGCGTCTATAAGGACCGTCTGTAAGGGAGCGTCTATAAGGACCGTCTGTAAGGGAGCGTCTGTAAGGACCGTCTGTAAGGGAGTGTCTATAAGGACCGTCTGTAAGGGAGCGTCTATAAGGACCGTCTGTAAAGGAGCGTCTATAAGGACCGTCTGTAAGGGAGCGTCTATAAGGACCGTCTGTAAGGGAGCGTCTATAAGGACCGTCTGTAAGGGAGCGTCTATAAGGACCATCTGTAAGGGAGGGTCTATAAGGACCGTCTATAAGGACCGTCTGTAAGGGAGCGTCTATAAGGACCGTCTGTAAGGGAGCGTCTATAAGGACCGTCTGTAAGGGAGCGTCTATAAGGACCGTCTGTAAGGGAGCGTCTATAAGGACCGTCTGTAAGGGAGCGTCTATAAGGACCGTCTGTAAGGGAGCGTCTACAAGGACCGTCTGTAAGGGAGCGTCTATAAGGACCGTCTGTAAGGTAGCGTCTATAAGGACCGTCTGTAAGGGAGCGTCTATAAGACCGTCTATAAGGACCGTCTGTAAGGGAGCGTCTATAAGGACCGTCTGTAAGGGAGCGTCTATAAGGACCGTCTGTAAGGGAGCGTCTATAAGGACCGTCTGTAAGGGAGCGTCTATAAGGACCGTCTGTAAGGGAGCGTCTATAAGGACCGTCTGTAAGGGAGCGTCTACAAGGACCGTCTGTAAGGGAGCGTCTATAAGGACCGTCTGTAAGGGAGCGTCTATAAGGACCGTCTGTAAGGGAGCGTCTACAAGGACCGTCTGTAAGGGAGCGTCTATAAGGACCGTCTGTAAGGGAGCGTCTACAAGGACCGTCTGTAAGGGAGCGTCTATAAGGACCGTCTGTAAGGGAGCGTCTATAAGGACCGTCTGTAAGGGAGCGTCTATAAGGACCGTCTGTAAGGGAGCGTCTACAAGGACCGTCTGTAAGGGAGCGTCTACAAGGACCGTCTGTAAGGGAGCGTCTACAAGGACCGTCTGTAAGGGAGCGTCTGTAAGGACCGTCTGTAAGGGAGCGTCTGTAAGGACCGTCTGTAAGGGAGCGTCTGTAAGGACCGTCTGTAAGGGAGCGTCTATAAGGACCGTCTGTAAGGGAGCGTCTATAAGGACCGTCTGTAAGGGAGCGTCTGTAAGGACCGTCTGTAAGGGAGCGTCTATAAGGACCGTCTGTAAGGGAGCGTCTGTAAGGACCGTCTGTAAGGGAGCGTCTATAAGGACCGTCTGTAAGGGAGCGTCTATAAGGACCGTCTGTAAGGGAGCGTCTATAAGGACCGTCTGTAAGGGAGCGTCTATAAGGACCGTCTATAAGGACCGTCTGTAAGGGAGCGTCTATAAGGACCGTCTGTAAGGGAGCGTCTATAAGGACCGTCTGTAAGGGAGCGTCTATAAGGACCGTCTGTAAGGGAGCGTCTATAAGGACCGTCTGTAAGGGAGCGTCTATAAGGACCGTCTATAAGGACCGTCTGTAAGGGAGCGTCTATAAGGACCGTCTGTAAGGGAGCGTCTATAAGGACGGTCTGTAAGGGAGCGTCTATAAGCACCGTCTGTAAGGGAGCGTCTATAAGGGCCGTCTGTAAGGGAGCGTCTATAAGGACCGTCTGTAAGGGAGCGTCTATAAGGGCCGTCTGTAAGGGAGCGTCTATAAGGGCCGTCTGTAAGGGAGCGTCTATAAGGACCGCCTGTAAGGGAGCGTCTACAAGGACCGTCTGTAAGGGAGCGTCTACAAGGACCGTCTGTAAGGGAGCGTCTACAAGGACCGTCTGTAAGGGAGCGTCTATAAGGATCGTCTGTAAGGGAGCGTCTATAAGGACCGTCTGTAAGGGAGCGTCTATAAGGACCGTCTGTAAGGGAGCGTCTATAAGGACCGTCTGTAAGGGAGCGTCTATAAGGACCGTCTGTAAGGGAGCGTCTATAAAGACCGTCTGTAAGGGAGCGTCTATAAGGACCGTCTGTAAGGGAGCGTCTATAAGGACCGTCTGTAAGGGAGCGTCTATAAGGACCGTCTGTATGGGAGCGTCTATAAGGACCGTCTGTAAGGGAGCGTCTATAAGGACCGTCTGTAAGGGAGCGTCTATAAGGACCGTCTGTAAGGGAGCGTCTATAAGGAGCGTCTATAAGGACCGTCTGTAAGGGAGCGTCTATAAGGACCGTCTGTAAGGGAGCGTCTATAAGGACCGTCTGTAAGGGAGCGTCTATAAGGACCGTCTGTAAGGGAGCGTCTATAAGGACCGTCTGTAAGGGAGCGTCTATAAGGACCGTCTGTAAGGGAGCGTCTACAAGGACCGTCTGTAAGGGAGCGTCTATAAGGACCGTCTGTAAGGGAGCGTCTATAAGGACCGTCTGTAAGGGAGCGTCTATAAGGAGCGTCTATAAGGACCGTCTGTAAGGGAGCATCTATAAGGACCGTCTGTAAGGGAGCGTCTATAAGGACCGTCTGTAAGGGAGCGTCTATAAGGACCGTCTGTAAGGGAGCGTCTACAAGGACCGTCTGTAAGGGAGCGTCTATAAGGACCGTCTGTAAGGGAGCGTCTATAAGGACCGTCTGTAAGGGAGCGTCTATAAGGACCGTCTGTAAGGGAGCGTCTACAAGGACCGTCTGTAAGGGAGCGTCTACAAGGACCGTCTGTAAGGGAGCGTCTACAAGGACCGTCTGTAAGGGAGCGTCTATAAGGACCGTCTGTAAGGGAGCGTCTATAAGGACCGTCTGTAAGGGAGCGTCTATAAGGACCGTCTGTAAGGGAGCGTCTATAAGGACCGTCTGTAAGGGAGCGTCTACAAGGACCGTCTGTAAGGGAGCGTCTACAAGGACCGTCTGTAAGGGAGCGTCTATAAGGACCGTCTGTAAGGGAGCGTCTATAAGGACCGTCTGTAGGGAGCGTCTATAAGGACCGTCTGTAAGGGAGCGTCTATAAGGACCGTCTGTAAGGGAGCGTCTATAAGGACCGTCTGTAAGGGAGCGTCTATAAGGACCGTCTGTAAGGGAGCGTCTATAAGGACCGTCTGTAAGGGAGCGTCTATAAGGACCGTCTGTAAGGGAGCGTCTATAAGGACCGTCTGTAAGGGAGCGTCTGTAAGGACCGTCTGTAAGGGAGCGTCTATAAGGACCGTCTGTAAGGGAGCGTCTATAAGGACCGTCTGTAAGGGAGCGTCTATAAGGACCGTCTGTAAGGGAGCGTCTATAAGGACCGTCTATAAGGACCGTCTGTAAGGGAGCGTCTATAAGGACCGTCTGTAAGGGAGCGTCTATAAGGACCGTCTGTAAGGGAGCGTCTATAAGGACCGTCTGTAAGGGAGCGTCTATAAGGACCGTCTGTAAGGGAGCGTCTATAAGGACCGTCTATAAGGACCGTCTGTAAGGGAGCGTCTATAAGGACCGTCTGTAAGGGAGCGTCTATAAGGACCGTCTGTAAGGGAGCGTCTATAAGCACCGTCTGTAAGGGAGCGTCTATAAGGGCCGTCTGTAAGGGAGCGTCTATAAGGACCGTCTGTAAGGGAGCGTCTATAAGGGCCGTCTGTAAGGGAGCGTCTATAAGGCCGTCTGTAAGGGAGCGTCTATAAGGACCGTCTGTAAGGGAGCGTCTACAAGGACCGTCTGTAAGGGAGCGTCTACAAGGACCGTCTGTAAGGGAGCGTCTATAAGGACCGTCTGTAAGGGAGCGTCTATAAGGACCGTCTGTAAGGGAGC
>JANIIK010001768.1:0-12500 GCA_027704905.1 Muraenolepis orangiensis
TCTGTATGTATGTGAATTATATAAATGTGTTGTGATTCCAGCATCACACCACTCTCCTCTCCAGCCACGCTCCTCTGGCTCCCCCTCCTGGCCACCTGGGGTTACTACACCCAGGAGAACTGTCCCAGAGGACCGTAGTCACGTCAGCCCACCTGTTCCCTATTCCCAATCAGGCTCCCTGTTTAGACTCCGCCCCCCTGTCACTCCTTTCCAGAACTTTCCCGTTGTTCAACCTGAGACTCTCTGGCAATCCTCTGTTTCTGTAGAGCTTTATTAAAGTAACGTTCCCGCCCACGCATAAGCACAACATCCGGGTATTACATGCAACCTTTAAACCCACCCCTAGGTGTCGCTGTAACACAGGCTACTAACATATGCCTTTATGGAACATCTCCCTTCCTTTAGCTGCTTAAAACAATGACATGCTTGCATCTTGGTTAACAATCAACTTGGTTAACAATCAACTTAACATGAAACATTAAACTTAACATTAAATAACACAAATAACACAAACAAATAACATTCCAACATAACATTATTCCTTTTTTTTAATATATATTTTTAAATATATATACATATATATATTTATTTTTAAATATATATATATATACGCATGGTATATATTAGTCTTACACAAACACACAGAGACACACAAACACACATACACACACACACACACACACAGGAAACCACAAGCAACAGAACAACCCGTAGGAAGAGTGTGCTCTAGAGAGAGACACTGGTACTATATATATATATATGTATATATAATAATAATAATAATAATACATTTATTTTATATAGCGCTTTTCTGAGTACCCAAAGCCGCTTTACAAACTTTGCACACATTTACAAACATTGACATACATGGTGGGGACAGTGGGATGTGGAGGTGAGGAGTGGAGGTTACTGGGTGAAGGCGAGGTTGAAGAGGTGGCTCTTGAGGGCCTGTTTAAAGGATGATAAGGTGGGTGCTTGGCGGATGTTGATGGGGAGAGCGTTCCAGAGGGTGGGTGCGGCCACGGAGAAGGCCCGGTCGCCCCAGGTCCGGAGATTGGTCCTGGGGATCGTCAAGCGGTTAGTGTCTCCGGACCTGAGGCTGCGGGTGGGGACGTGGCGGGGGAGGAGGTGGGAGAGGTAGGGGGGGGCCTGGTTATTGAGGGCTTTGTAGGTGAGGAGTAGAATCTTGAAATGTATCCGGTGTTTGACTGGGAGCCAGTGGAGGTTGTGTAGGACAGGGGTGATGTGGTCTCGGCGGCGGGTGGAGGTGAGGAGGCGGGCGGCAGAGTTCTGGACATATTGGAGTTTATGTATGATTTTGTGAGTTGAGCCATACAGAATGCTGTTGCAATAATCGAGTCTGGAAGTGATGAATGCGTGGATGAGGGTTTCAGCAGCAGGGAAGGATAGGGAGGGGCGGAGGCGGGCAATGTTCCGGAGGTGGAAGAAAGCGGTTTTGGTGATGTGATTTGCATGGGGAAGGAAAGAGAGGGTGGGGTCGAGGATGAGGCCGAGGTTGCGGATCTGGGTGGAGGGGGTGATGATGGAGCCGTCTATGTTAAGGGTGAAATTTTGTGCAGAGCGGGTGAGGGAGGTAGGGCCAATAATAAGGATTTCTGTTTTATTGCTGTTGAGTTTGAGAAAGTTTGTTTGCATCCAGGTTTTAATGTCACTGAGGCAGGCGGAGAGGGTGGCGTGGGTGGCTGGGGTGATAGCTTTGGCGGAGAGATATAGCTGAGTGTCGTCGGCATAACAGTGAAAGCGGAGCCCGTGGTGGCGAAGGATCTGACCGAGGGGAAGGATGTATATGATAAAGAGTAGGGGACCAAGTACAGAACCCTGGGGGACACCGTGAGTGACTGGGGCAGTGGAGGATTGACAGTTATTGATGGAGATGTATTGGTGGCGGTCGGAGAGGTAGGAGGTGAGCCAGGAGAGGGCGGTGCCGGTGATACCAATGAAGTGCTGGAGGCGGGAGAGGAGGATGGAGTGGTCTATAGTGTCAAAGGCAGCGGTGAGGTCGAGGAGGATGAGGATGGTGAGGGAGCCGGAGTCGGCAGAGAGAAGTATGTCATTGGTAACCTTGAGGAGGGCGGTTTCCGTGCTGTGTCTAGTGCGGAAGCCGGACTGGAAGGGTTCGTGAAGGTTATTTGTGTCAAGGTGGGCTTTAATTTGTGAAGCGGTGACACGTTCGAGCATTTTGGACGTGTAGGGGAGGTTGGAAATAGGACGGAAGTTGATGGGGTTACCGGGGTCAAGGCCGGGTTTTTTCAGTATGGGGGTGATGGTAGCAAGCTTGAGTGAGGGGGGGACGGAGCCGATGGCCAGGGAGGAGTTGATGATGGTAGTGATGAGTGGGGAGAGTGAGGGGAGGCAGTCCTTAACGAGGGAAGAGGGGATGGGGTCAAGGGCACAGGTAGTGGGTTTCATACTAGTGACTAAGGAGAGTAGGTCGGATTCGGTGATGGGGGTGAAAGATGAAAGTGGATGGAGTGGAGGGGGGGGGTCGGTGGGCTGAAAACCGGGAGGAGAGGAGGGGGCGGAGGCAGCTAGCTGTGTGTGGATGTTGTCAATTTTAGTCTGGAAGAATGACAGGAAGGAGTTGCAGGTGCTGGTGGTGAAGGAATTGCTGGTAGTGTCTATGGGTTTGAGCAGTTTGTTTATGGTGGAGAAGAGTGTTCTGGGGTTGTTGGAGCCGGTACGGATGATGGAGGAGTAGTGGGAGGATCGTGCGTGATTGAGTGCTTCTGTATATTGTTGTTGGTGAAGTTTGTAGGCATCGAGGTGAATGGTGAGTCCGGTTTTTTTGGATAAGCGTTCCAGTTGGCGGCCCTGAGTTTTGAGGTGACGGAGTTCGCTAGTGTACCAGGGGGCGGAGTGAGTGAAGGAGACGAGTTTGGTTCTGATGGGGGCGATGTCATCAAGACAGGATGAGAGTGTGTTATTGTAGAAGTTGACTAGGTCAGTGGGGGAGACGTTCGGGGTGGGGATGGTGTTGGAAATGGCGTTGGTTAGGGCAGCAGAGAGGGAGGGAAGGTTGATGGATTTGAGGTTTCGAAAGGATATGGTGCGTTGCTGTTTAACGGGGTGGGGGGGGATGTTGACGTCTAGGGTGATGGCTAGGTGGTCAGAGATGGTGAGGTCGGTGGTGGAGAGGTTGTTAATGGAGATGCCAGAGGTGCAGACTAGGTCGAGGGTGTGTCCTTTGTTATGGGTGGGGAAATCAATGTGTTGGGTGATGTTAAAATAATCTAAGATGTCCATGAATTCAGTGGTGTGGGTGCAGGTTATGGAGTCGACGTGGATGTTAAAGTCGCCGAGCAGCAGTACAGATGGTGAAATGGCAAAGAGCTGGGTTAAGAATTCAGATAGGTCAGAGAGAAATTCTGGGATTGGCTTGGAGGGGGGGCGATAGATGACGGCAGTGACCAGGGGTTTGGGACCAGGTAATTTAAAAGTGAGGTGTTCGAATGAGGGAGGGGTGGGGAGGGATAGTGCAGTTGTAGTGATTGACTGGTGGTGAAATACAGCTATTCCACCACCACGACCGTCCTGGCGGGGTTTTTCCAGATAGCTGTATCCTGGGGGTGTAGTTTGGTTGAGGTAGAAGTAGTCCAGTGGCTGTTGCCATGTTTCAGTTACGCAGAGGAAGTCCAGTTTATTGTCAATAATGAGCTCGTTGAGAATGAGACTTTTATTGCTGAGGGATCTTGTGTTAAACAGGGTGAATTTCAGGGACTTTTGTTTTGAAGTTGAGTTGGCGGAAGTGGGTAGTGGGCGGAGGTTTAAGGGGTTCACGTGGGGATTGATCTGATGACGTGAGTTGTTGTGATGACGGGAGGCGGAAGTGCGGGGGCTTTCTAAATTGGAGCAGAGAGATGGGATAATGTTTATGGCGGTGGATTTATAGAAAAACTTGCGACGGGAGCTTCTGTGGATGTAGCGGTGGCGTTGTAGCAGTCCGAAGTCTTTTATTGCTGAGATGAGTTGCGCGGGAGGAGGCGATCGATGGTTAAGCAGGAGGAGCTGCGCCGCTGTGTAACGCAGTGCCATGGTGAAAACAGGACCGGGACAGGTGGAGGCCTGCCGGGTCTGCCTTCAGCCGCGGGTGCGGCGGTGATCTTCGGGGGTTGTGGAAGGCAGCGGTCCCAGCCAGACATGGGCTAACCGCACCGGGACAGGTGGAAGCCTGTCCGGGGTCTACCTTCCAGCGAGCGGTGGTGGAATAGAAGTCCGGCTGGATACAGGTGAGTTCTGGGCCGGTGGCCGAGTGTTTGTTGAGGGCAGATGGTAATCCAAGATTGACAGTCGCAAAACAGATGGTAATTGATGTTAATCCAAGAAATGGTAATCCAGATACTGTAGCTGGACGGAGGTTAGACGGAGGGAGAAGCGGCAACCAAAGCGTGCCAGCGTCCTCTCTCTCTGAGGTCTCTCTGAGTAGTTATATTCGGGTCAATACGGTATATATATATATACATATATATATATATATATATATATATATATATATATATATATATATATATATACATATATATATATATATATATATATGTATATATATATATATATATATATGTATATATATATGTATATATATATATATATATATATGTATGTATATATATATATATGTATATATATATATATATGTATATATATATACATATATACGTATATATGTGTATATATATATATATATATATATTAATAGGAATTATAACTTCACCAATATTAACCAATCTTTATTTACCCATGGTTCTGTCTTAGCCGAAATAACATCAAACGTCGACGCCGGCGGTGAAACTCCAGCTCCTTAAGTTCATTAGTTTAAAAGAATACTGAATACAAATCATCCATTTTTAACACGCAATTGATTTCCCTCGTATTATTAAACTCTCAAAAAGAAGCTTCTAGTTGGACTATCTCCGCGGCTCTGGTCAGCGCGCGGCGACGGTGGGCGTGGCGCTTCGTGACGCAGCTGGTGACGCATTCAGGAAGTACTCCGTAGGCTAGACCGTCCCATTTAACACGTTTTTGAAGCAGCCTTCGAAGCAGCCTTAAGACTGCAGCCTTCGGATGCAGCCGAAGGATGCAGCCTTAAGGATGCAGACCCTGAAATGGAACACGGCCTCTGAATGAACTGCAGTGGGGAAACAGCACCTCTACTGGCCAAATTTATTAGTGCTCTTCCTCCCTCTTCCTTTGGAATTCCTCCTTGAGGAATCCAGTGCATCTTGTCCCAAACAAAGCGACCAAGACAGCTTGGATGCGTGCGAGCAGGTTTGAAGGTGGGGTCCACACAGGATCATCTGTGCCATAAAGAAGAGGACACCAGAATATTCACTACCAGCGTCCTTTTTATCCCTATATTTAAGGAACCTATTTTGAGATCACCCATTGGAGAGAAAGAAATGACCACTACCACAAAAACCCATTCAACAAGTGTGTGGAGCGACACTTGAATAGTCATCTTCATCCAATAGCTGTTCTCTCGCTTTTGTAACAATCTTCATGAGCCGATAGACCTCTTGATCAATAAACATATCCTCTGTCTGTCTTAGCAGTATCACAGACCTGATTAAACCTCTCAAATCTGGAAAAAATGGAAAATCTGTTTTGATTGCCCTAATAACTTTAGTTTCCGCTAAAAACTTCTTTATTTTCTCAAGAGGATAAACAATGAACAGACTTTCTTGTGAAGGCGTCACCTCACTGTCCTCATCAGAGAAATCCTCCAGCACTTTCTTGGCCTCAGCCCCTCTCTGCTCTTTGTCAGGTTCTTTCCTTTTGTTGGCTGTATTTAAAATGACAATTTCCTCCTGCGTGTCCACAGCCATCAAGGCCTCCTCAGCCGCCCTATCAGCTCTGGCACTGCAGCTTTCCTCATGAATAATAACCACTTTAATGTTCTCTGTCTGATTCTTCACTGAATTCCCACTGGCCCGGGCACTGATTTCACCAGTGACTTTATGTGCACACTCAACATGATCCTGTTCTCCGTTCTGCTCTCCACCTGCACCACCGTCTCTACCACCTGAGCTCTAACAGCAAACTGCTGCACGCCAAGCCATTCAGACTCCAATACAGGAGTCACGTCAGGTGAGCTGGAGCCGCCCGCCTGACGCTCCTCGGCCGGCCGTTGACAACGGGCATAATGCCAGGTGGTCAAACACCACTAACTAACAACACATAACACTCAACACACACTAACACAACACTACATACAAGACATCAACACTGATAGAAAGAGTCAAAGTTAGAGAACTCACTCAGTACACCAAGAGAGAGAGAGAGAGAGAGAGAGAGAGAGAGAGAGAGAGAGAGAGAGAGAGAGAGAGAGAGAGAGAGAGAGAGAGAGAGAGAGAGAGAGTGGGGGAGGGGGAGAGAGAGAGAGAGAGAGAGAGAGAGAGAGAGAGAGAGAGAGAGAGAGAGAGAGAGAGAGAGAGAGAGAGAGAGAGAGAGAGAGAGAGAGAGAAAGAGGCTATGGAATACTTCTCCCCATTCCCTCCCACAGTAGGACATTCTAAAACAAAATACTATAAGAATACTATACACAATAAAGTCAATAATGAACATAAAAAGAACAATAAAGTGATTGATGGATGATATGTGGATGTGATTGTGTCAACATGTGCCAGTTAATATCCATGTGATCATGGAAGAGACCCAAGCAGGAACCCCACAGACCACAGCTAGTTGTCCCCGGCGACCACAGCCCGTTAGTAATGAGGTATTAATAACACCATTCTCCTCATCCTGTCTGTGTTCCGGGATTCTACCAACCTGGGCAGAAGGATTGGCTCTCTTCCCGGGCCCCGCCCGCCCACCAAATCTCCTCCACCCCCCCGGATCATCGACTGGGTCGCAGACGGTCCAGAGGAGCGGGGTTGGCCCCCGCGCCGCTACTGTTGGGATCTGTTATTTTCCCTCGACTGCCACTGGGAACACCCCTTCAAGCCGGGTTGGACGTCAGGAGGCGCCTGTTGAGGGGGGGGTACTGTCACTGGTACGGTGGTTGGCAGGGGGCGTGGCCAAGCCACGTGCGCTGGCGGCGCACACACACACACACACATACACACACACACTCACACCTGGACACAATCTTCCAGTGTAATTGTTTATTAATTGATCACCTCACCTGGGGTATATATACATTGTCTTTCCTTTACCCCAGCGTGAGGTCGTTACTCTACTATGCACGTAGTTCTCCCGTCTGATACCCGTCGCCTGCCAACTACCAGCCGGTACTTCGCACCCGATACCCCGGTACTCAGACTCCTTCCCCCGTCCCGGACTACTCGCCGGTCAACTGCCTGCCAGTACTGCGCGGATCGTTTCCCCAGTGCACCCTTGTGACTTTGTGTGTGTTTCCAGTAAATAAAGCCGTTCGTACCGCTCCACTGTGTCGGTGTATCGTTCGGTGTCCAACCCACTCCCTTCTCGTGACACTGGGTTCCCAAAAACATCACCTTTGTTCCCAAAAACACCACCTGGGTTCCCAAAAACACCAACCGTGTTCCCAAAAACACCACCTTGGTTCCCAAATACACCACCTGTGTTCCCAAAAACACCACCCCTGTTCCAAAAATACCACCTGTGTTCCCAAAAATACCACCTGGGTTCCAAAAACCCCCACATGGGTTCCCTTAAAAACACCACCTGTGTTCCCCAAAAAACCACCTGGGTTCCAAAAACCCCCACATGGGTCCCTTAAAAACACCACCCGTGTTCCTAAATACACCACCTGTGTTCCCTTAAAAACACCACCTGGGTTCCAAAAACACCACTTGGGTTCCCAAAAACACCACCTAGGTTCCCGAATACACCATCTGGATTCCCAAAAAAACACCACCTATGTTCCAAAAAACACCACCTGGGTTTCATTTAAAACACTACCTTTGTTCCCAAAAACACCACCTTGGTTCCCCAAAACACCACCTGGGTTCCCCAAAAACACCACCTGTGTTCCCAAAAATACCACCTGGGTTCCAAACACCCCCACATGGGTTCCCTTAAAAACACCACCTGTGTTCTCAAAAAGACCACTTGGGTTCCCAAAAAGACCACTTGGGTTCCCAAAAACATCACCTATATTCCCCAAAACACCACCTGTGTTCCCCAAAACACCACCTGGGTTCCCATAAACCCCACCTGGGTTTCATTTAAAACACTACCTGTGTTCCCAAAAAAACCACCTTGGTTCTCCAAAACACCACCTGGGTTCCCCAAAAACACCACCTTGGTTCCCCAAAATACCACCTGGGTTCCTAAAAAAACACCACCTGGGTTCCCCAAAACACCACCTTTGTTCTAAAAAACTGAGAGAGAGAAAGAGAGAGAGAGAGAGAGACACACACACACACACAGGGCGGGGGGACATTCATCACCACAGATGCAGGGTTCTGTGTACATGTTCCTCTATTGAGGATCTCTCCCACATTCCTCTCACACGTGGATTACCTGAAGGAACGTGTGAGAGATCCTCAAAAGACGCCAGGCACTCATGTAGCGCTCAGAGGAGCAGGCGGCTTGGGAAGTAAAGCGGCCAACAGGTAACACACGTCATGGACACGCCCCTTTGGAACCATATGCTAATGATATGTAAAAAAAAAAAATCTTCTTCCTGCTGTACTAAAGTGAGCCACACCAAAGCATCAACTCAGTACCAAGAAGTATGATGTTGAGAACCAACCAGTTGGTCCAGTTCAACCTCTGAGAGGCTGCTGTTCCATGACTTCACTCATCATCAACAATACTTGGGTTGGACTCCTCTGGTGGTTTGCCTTCTGAATCTTGTTACACCCTTTACAGGCAGGTATCCAGAAAGGTGCCAAGACACACACACACACACACACACACACACTCTCTCTCTCTCTCTCTCTCTCTCTCTCTCTCTCTCTCTCCTCTCTCTCTCTCTCTCTCTCTCTCTCTCTCTCTCTCTCTCTAAACACACACAACACACACACTCTAGGTAAACACACACTTCAACGCTGGAACACGCGCTCTCTCTCTCTCTCTCTCTCTCTCTCTCTCTCGCTCTCTCTCTCGCTCTCTCTCTCTCTTCCCCCCCAGACTCTGTGTTTCATTAACTTGAACAAAGCAGCGTTGGAGGAATATGTTCTAGTGAATGTCCTCTCATATTTAAATGAAGATGATGCTCGTTACTGTGCTGCTGGTGTTTGGTAGTTAGTTTTATTTAAACTAAATCAACTACAAACTTCAGCGTGTCCAGAACTCCGCTGCCCGCCTGCTCACCACCCGTCACCGTGACAACATCACTCAGGTCCTTCTGTAACCTCCACTGGCTCACGGTCCAACTCAGGATCCACTTCTAAATACTCTACAACCCTACTTTAACAACCACCAGCGTGAATAGAGATCAGGGATGGGCCACTTGGATGGTGGTGGGGGCCACAGAATTGATGTACTGGCCACCAGGGGGCCGCATATTCACTTGGAACACACACACACACACACACACACATTCCTTGTATTGTGTGTAATTATTAACAAATATAATATACTATAATACTATAAGTCTGACATCTTCATTGACATTTTTCAATCTTTCAGGGAACGTCCTCTAATAAGCTCACTAAACAAATATCAGTTCATATAAATTGTATTACATTTTTAGAAGTGGCATGTTTGTATTGAACAGGTTATTTCACAGTGGAATACAACTCTTTTAAACTATGTTTAATGCACGGAAAATGTGTGTGCATTAGGATTAAACATTAAGATGACTTATACATGAAGTCCTAAACACTAAACTAGACATTATTTGTCTAACTTGAACTTGAACCTAAGACACTTGTAGCCTGTCTCTGCTGACGCACACTAAGGGGAATGTCAGCATGGATGCCAGTGCATCCAAGCTGCATCAGATGAATCAATGTTTGGTCTGACAGTCTGTTCCTCTCTTTTGATTTGATGTGCTTCATGGTGGAGAAGTTGCTCTCACATATGAATGTTCTCCCCAACATGCTGGCCTGTTGAAGCCTAAATCTCTAAGAGAGGGAAGCGGGTCTCGGGCAACAGTCTCAAAACGACACTCCCCTCTCATTCCGCTTCACAGTCACGTTCGCTGCCCAACGGAATGTACGCAGCTCACGACGTAACTAGGAGTTTAAGTTTAAGTTTAAGTTGATTTGGATCCCCATTAGTCACAGCAGTGCTGTGGCTATTCTTCCTGGGGTCCATACATAAAATACAGTTACAGACTTACATTATACACTTAGACATGCACATGACATATAGACACATTAATAAGAACAAGACATGATCCTAGTCAATTCATATACAGTATACTATACACTTCAGCTTTTTCATACATTATCTACGTTTATCTCAACCAATTCTTAATCTTCTAATAGTATATCCATATCAGACACATACATTTTCCTTACATATACTCTTATCTCTTTATCAGACACATGCATTTTCATTTATGTTCACACCTTTAATATACAGTACATTAGGGAATGTCAATTTCTCTGGTTGAAAAAAAAAAAGTTTTTTTACCAAGATTTTGAAACCACCTTTACTATTGTCCTGTGTGACACGTCTGGGAAGAGAGTTCCATTCCTGCAGACCTCGGAACATGACAGTTGGCTTCATTGCATTCCACCTCACTTTTGGAAGTGTAAAACCTCGTGCAGAAGCATGTCTGGTGGAATAGTCGTGTCTGTCAAGACTTAGGGATAAATTATTATACAGAATTGAGGGGGTCTTTGTAACAAGAATGTTCCTAGTAAATACAAGGAGTGAATAGAGTAACCTATTTTTGACAAGTAACCAAGTTAAACAATTGTGCATCGCTGCAACATTAGTTCTGTCCTCACAACAAAGCGCTATACGTGCTGCTTTGTTTTGTACCATTTGTACATTGTTTATTGGTCGTTACATTAGACCATACTACAGGACAATAGTCAAGATTCAACTAAATTAGAGCTTGAATCACCTGTTTGATAGTATTTAGTGGTAACAAATGAGCACATATTTTAACAACAGAAATACCTCTTCCCATTTTCACCACTAGTTATTTATGTGTTGTGACCATGACATATATTGATGACCAGAAGATCAATCAGGATCCGTGTTACTAACTCATGTGTGTGTGTGTAATTTAAGATGTGTGTATGTGTGTGTGTATGTGTGTGCGTATGTGTGTATTTGTATGTCTGTGTGTGTATTTCTATACGTTTGAGTATGTCTGTGTGTGTGTGTGTGAATTTATAAATATGTGTGTATGATATGTTAATATGTGTATGGAGGTGAGGAGGTGAGGAGGTGGGGGAGGTGAGGGAGGTTATTGAGGTTAGGGAGGTGAGGAGGTGAGGGAGGTGGGGGAGGTGAGGAGGTGGGGGAGGTGAGGGAGGTTAGGGAGGTGAGGGAGATGAAGGAAGTGGGGGAGCTGACCCGCACCCGGCTGACGACGTCGCTCCGCACCCGGCTGGCGACGTCGCTCCACACCCGGCTGACGACGTTGCTCCGCACCCGCCGGACGACGTCGATCCGCACCCGTCTGGGGACGTCGCGCCGTATCCGCCCGACGACGTCACACGGCCCTCGTCTGCTGACTACAGAGGGGGTTCAGAGCAGACCCCAGAGGAGACTCCAGAGGACGTCCCGGAGGAGACCCCTAGAGGAGACCCATGGAGGAGGGTCCAGAGGAGACCTCCAGAGAGGACTCCCACCAACCTGGGCAGAAGGGGTGTCTCTCTCCCCGGGCCCCGCCCGCCCACCAAATGTCCTCCACCCCCCCGGATCATCGACTGGGTCGCAGACGGTCCAGAGGAGCGGGGTTGGCCCCCGCGCCGCTACTGTCGGGATCTGTTCTTTTCCCTCGACTGCCACTGGGAACACCCCTTCAAACCGGGTTGTACACCAGGAGAAGCCCGTTGAGGGGGGGGTACTGTCACTGGTACGGTGGTTGGCAGGGGGCATGGCCTAGCCACGTGCGCTGGCGGCGCACACACACACACACACATACACACACACACTCACACCTGGACACAATCTTCCCGTGTAATTGTTTATCACCTCACCTGGGGTATATATACGTTGTCTTTCCTTTACCCCAGCGTGAGGTTGTTAGTCTACAATGCACGTAGTTCTCCCGTCTGATACCCATCGCCTGCCTACTACCCCTGCCGGTACTTCGCACCCGATACCCCCGGTACACAGACTCCTTCCCCCGTCCCGGACTACTCGCCGGTCAACTACCTGCCGGTACTCCGCGGATCGTCTCCCCAGTGCACCCTTGTGACTTTGTGTGTGTTTCCAGTAAATAAAGCCGTTCGTACCGCTCCACTGTGTCGGTGAATGCGTTCGGGGTCAAACCCACTCCCTTCTCGTGACACTGGGTTCCCAAAAACACCACCTGGGTTCCCAAAAACACCAACCGTGTTCCCAAAAACACCATCTTGGTTCCCAAAAATACCACCTGGGTTCCAAAAACCCCCACATGGGTTCCCTTAAAAACACCACCT
>JANIIK010001768.1:22500-30000 GCA_027704905.1 Muraenolepis orangiensis
GGTCGCGATTTCAATTCCCGATTCAACATCGGTTCTGGATTCGGTCCATTCAGGGGAACTGATTTCAGGGTCTCCTCCGTTGAGAAGAAGGAGTAAAGTGTGTAAGATGATGAGGTTTTTGAGCAAAGAGAAAGTCAGCAATAATGTAAACACACAAAACATAAAATTTAAAGTTCAAGTTTTGAATCTATTCAGAATCATACATGCTAGGAATGCAGCTATTGCCTTTTCCTCACACACACACACACACACACACACACACACACACACACACACACACACACACACACACACACACACACACACACACCTGCTATGACCTCCCCCATGTTCTTGAGTAATTGACCTGGATGGTGCCTTCCATAGAGCTGTTGGTTAACACACACACACACACACACACACACACACACACACACACACACACACACACACACACACACACCGCAATGTCACGACTCCGTTCCCAAATGCCACTCCGTGTTTTCCCTGTCTGCCGTTTCCTACTGAACTCCCCTGTTGTCAATCGCCCCTCATTACCAAGCTGTGTTTAAGCCGTGTCTGTTGTGTCACTCATTGCTGGATTATCATTCAGATTTTCAGAAAGCATCGCGTACGTTTCATGTTAAGTTCATTGTTGTTCTTCCTATCGATCCGCCGTGTTTTAACCCTCGACTACCTGTTACCGACCCCTGCTTGCCTTGA
This sequence comes from Muraenolepis orangiensis, assembly GCA_027704905.1. NCBI lineage: Eukaryota > Metazoa > Chordata > Actinopteri > Gadiformes > Muraenolepididae > Muraenolepis > Muraenolepis orangiensis. The sequence continues at coordinate 23,203 of JANIIK010001768.1, forward strand.
CCACGTGTTCCTCTGCCTCAACCCTCGACTACCTGTTACCGACCCCTGCTTGCCTCGACCACGTGTTCCTCTGCCTCAACCCTCGACTACCTGTTACCGACCCCTGCTTGCCTTGACCCCGTGTTCCTCTGCCTCAACCCTCGACTACCTGTTACCGACCCCTGCTTGCCTCGACCACGTGTTCCTCTGCCTCAGCCCTCGACTACCTGTTACCGACCCCTGCTTGCCTTGACCACGTGTTCCTCTGCCTCAACCCTCGACTACCTGTTACCGACCCCTGCTTGCCTCGACCACGTGTTCCTCTGCCTTTGATCGGTTATCGCCGTGTCCTCCGACATTAAAGCACCTGTTCCATCTGTCTGTTCCCTCTCCTTTTGGGTCCCTCCCACACCCGGCCGTGACAGGATGTTAATTCTGTAGCGCGGTGGCAGCCGGCCGGTCCGTCCTAATCGCAGCATTAGCTCTTTCTGAAGCTCTAGCTTTCCAGGGGCTAGTAGGCTACCTGCTGACAAGAGATGGCTACAGCTCAGTCTTGTTGGTTACCTCTAGGGTACAGCGATGGGGTCCAGGGCGGGGTTTGAAAAGGATCGGCTAGGCTAAGACGGCTTGGGTAGAGTGGGTTTCACTTCCCCTTCCTCTCTTGACTGTGAATGTCACCCGTCCAATCTTCTACCTCGGGCGGCGCCATCCTCTCGGAGAAGGTTGAACCCGACACTCCGGCCGGCCAATCACAAACACACACACACACACACACACACACACACACACACACACACACACCACTCCCCCCCCTCATCCCTTGATCTGATGATCAGATGTCAGTGGACGATGTCGGACGGGGCCTTTAGGAAGCAGCTAGTCCAGTAGATAGGAGTTAGTTGGCAGGTGATTTACTAGAAGAAGGATTAGTGACCAAGTGATGGAGGAGAGAAGAACCCAAGTGATGTAGGTGAGGAGTTAGTCAGTAGATGATGTAGAAGGACATAGTAAGCATATGATGTAGTTGGTGAGACTGATGTAGTAAGCAGGTGGTGCAGGGGGTGAGCGAGTTAGCTAATGATCCAGGAGCAGAGATGGGAAGCTAATGATGTATTACAGAGGAGTTAGTTAGTGGATGACGTGTGAGAGGAGTTAGAAGGACATAGGAAGCACCTGATATAGAAGATAGGAGTTAGTAAGAGGAGGAAGAAGTGGGAGAAGGGTAAGGAAGGGGATGTAGAAGGACATAGGAAGCACATGATATAGTAGATAGGAGTTAGTAAGAGGAGGATTTCCTATTTGTCTGCCTGTTTGCCTGCCTGCCTGCCTGTCTGTCTGTCTGCCTGCCTGTCTATCTGTCTGTCTGTCTATCTGTTTATCCATCTATTCTGGAAAGATCATATTTGTTCCTGGAGGCTCAAAGTGTGAGCGTGAAGCATGAGTAATCCTTACAAGTTGTTCCCCCTCCTTCAGATAAGTGGTTCTCATTCAGCAGAACTCTCATTTAAAGTTCTCATTTCGCAGAAATGGAGCATGGATGGCTACAAGGAACTAAACGTCTCTGTTTATGTCATAATCATTGTAGGGGTGTGGTCTGAATCCCCCCCCCCCCTTCTGGCTGTTTTGTTTCCACACGGTTTGTCCCTGGTGTGAAATAACTTTTTGCTTTGTTGTCTCTGAATTGTGAACTTGTTGGTCTGGTTCATCTGCCCTACCCCGAGTCACATGACACAAGTCACATGACTCAGATGTTTCGTGTAGTTCAAGTCTGGGAGATAGGCTCTGGTTCTTGTGTTTTAAAGATCCAACATATTTTAATTCCACAAAGAAGAAGATAAAACACATGCATTTGAAGTACATCAAAAATAATATCAGTTGAAGTGTAAATGTTGAAATGTGAAAAGTGTTTGTCTGTGGGGGTGGGGCCTGGTGTTGGGGGTGGAGCCAGGTGTTGGGGGCGGAGCCGAGAGGAAGTCTTGTTCAGGAAAAATAAGTATGTTCTCAGAAACCAGGATAGGTTGGTATTTAATGACATTCCTGCTGTCCGTCTCCCTGTGAGAGCTGAGCTCCAGAAGGTGGGGGTGTTTGTTGATTATGACGCAGGTCTGGTCTCCTTCTATGATGTGGAAGCCAGGGCTCATATCTACTCTGCTACTGGCTGCACCTTCAGTGAGCCTCTCTATCCAATCCTCTCTCCATGGTTACATGATGGTGGTAGAAACTCCACCCCTCTGATCATCTCACCTGTCAATCAACAGGATATTATATGTATTCAGTAGAATAGGTACATTCTCAGTACACTATGTAGTCAGTAGAATAGGTTAATCCTTAGTACAATATGGATTCAGTTGAATCGGTACATATACATTACAATATGTAATTAGTAGAATAAGTACATTTTCAGTTAAATATGCATTCTGTAGAATATGTACATTCTCAGTACAATATGTTTTCAGTAGAAGAGGTAAAACAACGATCTACTTTGACCACCAGGGGTCGCACTTTTCCTCCAAACGGTGCAGACTTGAATCTGATCAACAACAAAACAAGCAGAGGAGGAGATTTCCCATTCACTCCATCGACTGGTTTATTACAGACTGTAGAACAGATTTACATCAAGTCTCCTAAGCCAGAACATCTCAATGGACTCATTCAGTAAGTTCATTGGGTGGTATACTTTTATATATATATATATATATATATATATATATATATATAAATAAATAAATAAATAAATAAATAAATAAATATATATAAGTGATGCTTTTATCAGCTTTGTCATGTGATAAAATGTACATATATCATTTAATCCCAGTACAAAGCTGACATAAGCGTCAACTCCCTCCATGTGACATTATCTAACGAACCACGTGACGTATTAACAAAGTCTCAGTAAAGGTCCCCGTGGTGACGCTCCTTCATGTGGGGGGTCGTCGTGCCCACCTCTCCGTCTCTCTGGGAGGGGGTCCCCACACACACACACACACACACACACACACACACACACACACACACACACACACACACACACACACACACACACACACACACACACACACACACACACACACACACACACACACACACACACACACTGTTAGTGACACTGTTTACGTTGTTGACGTGACTGCTTATGTGTGTCGTTGAACCGTGTTTATGTTGACTGGTCCAAAACGTAGAAGAATAAAAGTTACTCAAGAATAAAGTTTTTTCTGAAATCTCTCTCTCTCTAATCTAATCACATCCTCATATCTCTGGATGAAATAGCCAAAGTGGAGACCATCATTGGTTCTTTCTTTCTTTCGGGGTGCAAGTCGCCAAAGTTAAAGCACGTTGTGTGTCATAGAAGACTAGGTCTTTATGATCCCCAAAGACAGCACCATGACATGTTTGTGTTGCAGGGCGGAGGGACATCTGGTTGGGTCTTGCCCAGGTGGGCGGCTCCAGCTCACCTGACGCTACCCCTGCAGCGGAGTCTGAATCCCTTGGCGCTCAGCAGTTTGCTGACAAAGCGCAGGTGTTAGAGACGGTCGTACAGGTCGCAACACGCTGGTAAAGAAGGAAGAGATGGCAAGGCTTGTGTAGCGTCTGTCTGTCTGTCTGCCTGTGTCTCTCTCTCTCTCTCTCTCTCTCTCTCTCTCTCTCTCTCTCTCTCTCTCTCTCTCTCTCTCTCTCTCTCTCTCTCTCTCTCGCTCTCTCTCTCTCTCTCTTTCTAAGATTAGAGATTAGAGAGAACTAAGATTGCAATCAGAGAGGAACACACACAACGTTGGTTCTGCAATGCATTCTGTTCCCAGCAGCAGCAGCACCACCACCTCCTCATGTTAATCCTGTGTGTGTATGAGCTACTACAGTGGTTCCCAAACGTTTAAGGTCCTGTACCCCTTAACCATAGAACCTCCTGCTGGGTTCCCCCTCTACCTCTCACCTGATGTTAGATATGAAGACAAGACCATGGATTCACTGTTGAAGGTCCTGTACCCCTTAACACAGGTGGTGTTTTTGGAACCCAGGTGGTGTTTTTGGGAACCCAGGCGGTGTTTTTTAAAGAATCCAGGTGGTGTTTTTAAGGGAACCCAGGTGATGTTTTGGGGAACACAGGTGGTGTATTCGGGAACCTAGGTGGCGTTTTTTTGGGAACCAGGTGGTGTTTTGGGGAACCAAGGTGGTGTTTTCGGAAACCCAGGTGGTGTTTTTGGGAACCCAGGTGGTCTTTCGGGAACCAAGGTGGTGTTTCAGGAACCTAGGTGGTGTTTTTTTGGAAACCCAGGTGGAGTTTAAAGGAACCCAGGTGGTGTTTTTCAGGGAACCAATGTAGTGTTTTTGGGAACCCAGGTGGTGTTTTTCAGGGAACCAATGTAGTGTTTTTGGGAACCCAGGTGGTGTTTTTCAGGGAACCCAGGAAGTGTTTTTGGAAACCCAGGTGGTGTTTTTAAGGGAACCCAGGTGGTGTTTTTGGGAACCCAGGTGGTGTTTTTGGGAACCCAGGTGGTCTTTTGGGAACCAAGGTGGTGTTTCAGGAACCTAGGTGGTGATTTTTTGGAAACCCAGGTGGTGTTTTAAGGAACCCAGGTGGTGTTTTTCAGGGAACCAAGGTAGTGTTTTTGGGAACCCAGGTGGTGTTTTTCAGGGAACCCAGGTAGTGTTTTTGGGAACCCAGGTGGTGTTTTAATGGAACCCAGGTTGTGTTTTTAATGGAACCAAGGTTGTGTTTTTAATGGAACCCAGGTGGTGTTTTGGGGAACCCAGGCTCTCTCTATGTCTCTCTCTCTCTCTCTCTCTCTCTCTCTCTGTCTCTCTGTCTCTCTCTCTCTCTCTCTCTCTCTCTCTCTCTCTCTCTCTCTCTCTCTCTCTCTCTCTCTCGCTCTCTCTCGCTCTCTCTCTCTCTCTCTCTCTTTCTAAGATTAGAGATTAGAGAGAACTAAGATTGCAATCAGAGAGGAACACACACAACGTTGGTTCTGCAATGCATTCTGTTCCCAGCAGCAGCAGCACCACCACCTCCTCATGTTAATCCTGTGTGTGTATGAGCTACTACAGTGGTTCCCAAACGTTTAAGGTCCTGTACCCCTTAACCATAGAACCTCCTGCTGGGTTCCCCCTCTACCTCTCACCTGATGTTAGATATGAAGACAAGACCGTGGATTCACTGTTGAAGGTCCTGTACCCCTTAACACAGGTGGTGTTTTTGGAACCCAGGTGGTGTTTTTGGGAACCCAGGCGGTGTTTTTTAAAGAATCCAGGTGGTGTTTTTAAGGGAACCCAGGTGATGTTTTGGGGAACACAGGTGGTGTATTCGGGAACCTAGGTGGCGTTTTTTTGGGAACCAGGTGGTGTTTTGGGGAACCAAGGTGGTGTTTTCGGAAACCCAGGTGGTGTTTTTGGGAACCCAGGTGGTCTTTCGGGAACCAAGGTGGTGTTTCAGGAACCTAGGTGGTGTTTTTTTGGAAACCCAGGTGGAGTTTAAAGGAACCCAGGTGGTGTTTTTCAGGGAACCAATGTAGTGTTTTTGGGAACCCAGGTGGTGTTTTTCAGGGAACCAATGTAGTGTTTTTGGGAACCCAGGTGGTGTTTTTCAGGGAACCCAGGAAGTGTTTTTGGAAACCCAGGTGGTGTTTTTAAGGGAACCCAGGTGGTGTTTTTGGGAACCCAGGTGGTGTTTTTGGGAACCCAGGTGGTCTTTTGGGAACCAAGGTGGTGTTTCAGGAACCTAGGTGGTGATTTTTTGGAAACCCAGGTGGTGTTTTAAGGAACCCAGGTGGTGTTTTTCAGGGAACCAAGGTAGTGTTTTTGGGAACCCAGGTGGTGTTTTTCAGGGAACCCAGGTAGTGTTTTTGGGAACCCAGGTGGTGTTTTAATGGAACCCAGGTTGTGTTTTTAATGGAACCAAGGTTGTGTTTTTAATGGAACCCAGGTGGTGTTTTGGGGAACCCAGGCTCTCTCTATGTCTCTCTCTCTCTCTCTCTCTCTCTCTCTCTGTCTCTCTCTCTCTCTCTCTCTCTCTCTCTCTCTCTCTCTCTCTCTCTGTCTCTCTCTCTCTCTCTCTCTCTCTCTCTCTCTCAAGATTACATGCTGAAGAATGGAGAACACTATTTGCCTGATTGGCTGATTTCATAATCTCTATATATTTCTTGAGGTTTATTCTTCTGAACCATGTGACATAAAACAGAATCAAATGTTTTTACACTTTTCTGATTTCAATAAAAATGGACACAACATCTGTGACTTTTCCGTGGAATTTTCTCTCCAATATGTATTCAGTAGAATAGGTACATTCTCATTTAAATATGTATTCAGTAGAATAGGTACATTATCATTTAAATATGTAATCAGTAGAATAGGTACATTCTCATTTAAATGTGTATTCAGTAGAATAGGTACATTGTCATTTAAATATGTATTCAGTAGAATAGGTACATTATCATTTAAATATGTAATCAGTAGAATAGGTACTGTGGTGGAAATTTACGTGAATAAGAAGGCAATTTATCAATCAATAAGAACTGTCACACATGAACTTAATTAAGTTTGAAGGTTTATCAAGCAAGCAGAACACAATGAACAGATACAAGTAGACAAGTGGCCAAACAGACAAATTGACAGACAGTCAGACAACAGACAGACAACAGACAGACAAAGCTTTGTCGGGAGCCCCGAATCCTATGAGGTGAGGATAGGGAAGTCCGCCGCAATGCTGGCAACACTCAGTATTTATCCCTCCTTAGGACTGCCCCTAAGATACTGTCTTTCACCCCAATGATGCAAGTCTTGACCACCTGGCTCCACCAGCCCCATCCCCAGCACGGGAACGGAGGAACT
>JANIIK010001769.1:0-37500 GCA_027704905.1 Muraenolepis orangiensis
GGTCAAGCAGGATGAGGATAAGGATAAGAACCCCTCAGGACAATGGGACAAAAGGGTGATAGGGAGAATTACATAGGGGGGTCACAAGGTCAAAGAAACAGAGAGTGATAGAAGGGACAACATATGATTTTTCCATTACAGTACATTCTCATTTCAATATGTATTCAGTAGAATAGGTACATTATCATTTAAATATGTAATCAGTAGAATAGGTACATTCTCATTTAAATGTGTATTCAGTAGAATAGGTACATTGTCATTTAAATATGTATTCAGTAGAATAGGTACATTCTCATTTAAATATGTATTCAGTAGAATAGGTACATTCTCATTTAAATATGTAATCAGTAGAATAGGTACATTCTCATTTAAATATGTATTCAGTAGAATAGGTACATTCTCATTTAAATATGTATTCAGTAGAATAGGTACATTCTCATTTAAATATGTATTCAGTAGAATAGGTACATTCTCATTTAAATATGTAATCAGTAGAATAGGTACATTCTCATTTAAATATGTAATCAGTAGAATAGGTACATTCTCATTTAAATATGTAATCAGTAGAATAGGTACATTCTCATTTAAATATGTAATCAGTAGAATAGGTACATTCTCATTTAAATATGTAATCAGTAGAATAGGTACATTTTCAGTACAATATGTATTTAGTTGAATAGGAAATAGTAGAATAGTACAATTTTTAGTCATTAGATATACACAGGTAGGTCGTTATATATAACTAGGTAGATAGGTAGGTAGTTCGATATACCTAGGTAGGTAGATAGGTAGGTAGTTAGATATACCTAGGTAGGTAGATAGGTAGGTATATAATCTCTATTAATACTGTATTCTCTTACTTGATAATAAAGTCTAAATAATATATCCTACAGTAAAGTCATGACAACTATCCACAAAGTGCCACCACAATGCAAACTGGACAGTCATCGTTTTATTTTCTGAATAGAGAGTATTCATAGCAGATCAGCCATTTTAGAAATCTCTCCAAAGAGGCCTCTGTCTACAGTAGAGATTAGTCACTAAATAGCCCCATCTACAGGCCACATGTTGTTACTGCAGCCATTGGGTGGACAGATACATTAGACTAAGGAGCAGGCGAATAAGTTGTCCACTTCAGCCTCGTCTTTTAAATATTGACCATCTTTCAACTCCACAAAGAAGAGGAGAACACACACCGTCAGTGGAGCCTAAACACAGAGCATGAATGCGCCCAAAGTAAGTGGGGGCGGGGCCATGGGATGTGGGCGGAGCCATGTGTGTGTGTGTGTGTCCCTGACGTCACAGCAGTTCTCTCTTCCAGGAGAAAAACACAACGCGTTTTGTAACAAAACAGACAGAAACCACAACAAGGTGAGTAAAACAGCACAACTATAAGAGTTATATGCTTATATACTTTGAAGTTAAACCCTCTTTTCCCGTTATGGAATTAGATAAATAATGGAGTTGCTCAATACATAAACCATGTCGTCTGTGTCTAGGAATGGCTTCTGCTAACACTTCCTGGTCTGAAGAGAACCTTTCATGTTCCATCTGTCTGGAGGTGTTCAACAGTCCAGTTTCCACACCATGTGGACACAACTTCTGTAGAGCCTGTATTACAAAGTTCTGGGATGACCAAGTCCAGTACAAATGTCCTGTTTGCAACGAGCTTTTCCACACAAGACCTGATCTACGGGTCAATACCCTCTTTTCAGAGATGGTTGATCAGGTTAGATGGTTTGTACCAGAAAAACAGCAGCCTTGTGTTGAATCAGGAGAAGTTCCCTGTGGCGTCTGTACCGGGACCCAGCTGAAGGCTGTGAAGTCCTGCCTAGTGTGTCTTACCTCTTACTGCCACACCCACCTGGAGCCACATCAGAGAGTCTCAGGCCTGAAGAGACATCAGCTGGTCGAGCCTATGGACCGTCTGGAAGACAGGATGTGTAAGATACACAATTATCAAATACTGGAGCTCTTCTGCCAGACTGAACAGGTGTGTGTGTGTCAAATCTGTACAGAGACAGGCCACAAGTCCCACCCTGTTGTACCTCTAAAGGAGGAATATGAAGTGAAGATGGTCCAGCTGGAGAAGATAGAGTCTGATGTTCTGCAGATGATCCAGGAGAGAAAACAAAAGATTAAGGAGATCATAAACACAGTAGAATTGAGCAAAATAAACTCAGACAGAGAGATAGCCAATGGTCTGCAGATCCTCGCTGCTCTGATGCGCTGCATTGAAAAGTGTCGGGATGATTTAAACCAAACGGTTAAAGACAAACTGAAATCCACAGAGAAACAAGCTGAAGGCCTCATCAAAGAGCTGGAGCAGGAAATAGAAGATCTGACCAATAGAAGCTCAGAGGTGAAGCAGCTCTCACACACTGATGACCACCTCCACTTCCTCCAGACCTTCAGATCCCTGGAGAATCCTCCACACACCAGGGACTGGACGAGGGTGGAGGTCCATCCTCTGTCATACGTAGGGACCTTGAGGAGATCCCTGGATCAGCTGGAGGAGACACTGAACATGGACATGAAGAAGCTGCGTGATGGTGTTGAACTGAAGAGGGTCCAGCAGTATGGAGTAGAGGTGACTCTAGATCCTGATACAGCTCATCCCCAGCTCATCCTTTCTGATGATGGGAAACAAGTACATGATGGAGGTGTAGGGAAGGAACTCCCAGACAACCCTAAGAGATTTACACGGCATCTAAATGTTCTTATGAGGCAGAGCTTCTCCTCAGGGAGATTCTACTTTGAGGTCCAGGTTAAAGACAAGACTACATGGTGGTTAGGAGTGGCCAGAGAGTCTGTCAGCAGAAAAGAACTCTTCACATCACGCACCCCTGAGAATGGTTTCTGGACTCTTTACTTACTCAAGGATAAGTTGGTATTTAATGACAACCCTGATGTCCGTCTCCCTGTGAGAGCTGAGCTCCAGAAGGTGGGGGTGTTTGTTGATTATGACGCAGGTCTGGTCTCCTTCTATGATGTGGAAGCCAGGGCTCATATCTACTCTGCTACTGGCTGCACCTTCAGTGAGCCTCTCTATCCATTCTTCTGTCCAGGTTCACATGATGGTGGTAGAAACTCCACCCCTCTGATCATCTCACCTGTCAATCAAACAGACTAGGACCTTCGTTAGACAATACAATTATCCTAAACAACTAACATGATTTCCTGAATAAGAATCTCTACTATGTGAGACCTGAGAGAGCTGCATTCATATTTTACTGTTAGCTGTCATTTAACAAGAGTCCATTCATGAAGACATATTAATAAGGCTGTCTCTTATCAAATAAAACCCATTATACATGATTACATATACTATATTGTTCAATGTCTGTTTTCTCCTGAATGTTTCATTCTATACAATTGTAGGTTCATTTGCATATCATATTGTATATATTGATAAACAAAACATTTATATTAGTTTATTCTTCTGAATCATGTACTACACAATAATTAAATGTTTGTAACCTTTTCTGATTTAAATAAAAATGAAAAAAAAGTGGGGATATTTTTTGTGGAATTTACTCTATATATTCAGAAGTATATTAGTACATCAACAGTACAATATGTATTCAGTAGAATATGTACATTCTCAGTACAATATGGATTCAGTAGAAGAGGTAAAACAACGATCTACTTTGACCACCAGGGGTCGCACTTTTCCTCCAAACGGTGCAGACTTGAATCTGATCAACAACAAAACAAGCAGAGGAGGAGATTTCCCATTCACTCCATCGACTGGTTTATTTCACAGACTGTAGAACAGATTTACATCAAGTCTCCTAAGCCAGTACATCTCAATGGACTCATTCAGTAAGGTCATTGGGTGGTATACTTTTTAATATATAAATAAAAATAAAAATAAATATATATATATATATATATATATATATATGATATGTGTATATATATGTGTGTGTGTGTGTGTGTCTCCGGATGGGCTGCTGGCGGGACAATGTAAAGCAAGTCCTCGTCCTTCTCCTCCTCCTCCTCGTCCCATCAGCTCGGTGAGGTTCAACATGTCACTGTCTTTCAGCTCCTTTACAACTTCTCCTCTCTCTCTCGTTTGGATTGTGCGACATCTTGAGATCTATAGGCGCAAACGCACACACACACACATGCGGCTTTTGGAATATCTTGCGAACTATAGGCGAATATATATATATATATATATATATATAATACATATACGTGTGTGTGTCTCTCTCTCTTTTCTCTCTGTCTCTGGCCGTGTCTGTCTCTCCCTCTGCAGCTCTCGCGTGCGCGCGCGCGCACACACACACACACACACACACACACACACACACACACACACACACACACACACACACACACACACCCACAGACAAACACACAGACCAACACACACACACACACACACCGTTTATATGCGTGGTTTGCAGGATAGAATGGTTTGTATTCAGCCTCTCTGCAGGCTGGTCGGAATCTTTTAAGGACCAAAAAGCAAAAATGTGGGTCAGATAATGGTGTGATCGACACCTTTATCTGAGTGTGGTCGACACTCACAGGAAAATTACTTTGAATCCGTCAACGGCAAAAGAAAGTAGGGAAGTAGAGGCCGTTAGAGGAACTACATGCTAGTCTCTACCGGGAACCACCTAGAGGCCGTTAGAGGAACTACATGCTAGTCTCTACCGGGAACCACCTAGAGGCCGTTAGAGGAACTACATGCTAGTCTCTACCGGAACCACCTAGAGGCCGTTAGAGGAACTACATGCTAGTCTCTACCGGGAACCACCTAGAGGCCGTTAGAGGAACTACATGCTAGTCTCTACCGGGAACCACCTAGAGGCCGTTAGAGGAACTACATGCTAGTCTCTACCGGGAACCACCTAGAGGCCGTTAGAGGAACTACATGCTAGTCTCTACCGGGAACCACCTAGAGGCCGTTAGAGGAACTACATGCTAGTCTCTACCCGGAACCACCTAGAGGCCGTTAGAGGAACTACATGCTAGTCTCTACCGGGAACCACCTAGAGGCCGTTAGAGGAACTACATGCTAGTCTCTACCGGAACCACCTAGAGGCCGTTAGAGGAACTACATGCTAGTCTCTACCGGGAACCACCTAGAGGCCGTTAGAAGAACTACATGCTAGTCTCTACCGGGAACCACCTAGAGGCCTTTAGAAGAACTACATGCTAGTCTCTACCGGGAACCACCTAGAGGCCGAGGAACATAATATATATAAAGTATTTATAAACTACTGTTCAGCTAAATAGCAATACCATATGTGTGGCTTCCTCTGTAGCCACTTGTATGTGTGTGTATATGTGTGCATGTGTGTTTATGTGTGCATGTGTGTGTGCATGTGTATGCATGTGTGTGTGTGCAGGCTGTGCATGCCCCCCGTTCACCGTACCAGCAGACAGAAGACATTCATTCATTGTGGAGAACGTTATCGCGGAGCTTAAGGCCCTGATAAGGCATCCAGCAGTCTGCTCTGATTGGTCGGCCTTCTGGGGGGGGGGGGGGGTGTTGTTGGTCATGTGACTCGTAACAAGGAACCCTTGAACTCTTTGAATGCCACATTGAAAGGGCTTTCAGAGCCCAACAGGTTTTTTTGGGAAGCCAGGTGGTGTTTTTGGGAACACAGGTGGTGTTTTTAGGAAAACAGGTGGTGTTTTTAAGGGGACCCAGGTGGGGATTTTGGGAACCCTGTTGGTGATTTTAAGGGAACCCAGGTGGTGTTTTTGGGAACACGGGTGGTGTATTCAGGAACCTAGGTGGTGTTTTTAAGGGAACCCAGTGGGTGTTTTGGGAACCCAGATGGTGTTTTTGGGAACAAAGGTGGTGTTTTTAGGAACCCAGATGGTGTTTTTTTGGCAACCCAGGTGGTGTTTTGGGGAACCCAGGTGGTGTTTTTAGGAACTAAGGTGGTGTATTTGGAACCCAGGTGGTCTTTTTGGGAACACAGGTGTTGTTTTTGGGAAGCCAAGTGGTCTTTTTGGGAACCTAGGTGGTGTTTTTAAGGGAACCAAGGTGGGGGTTTGGGGAACCCAGGTGGGGGTTTTGGGAACCCAGGTGTTGTTTTTAAGGGAACAAAGGTTGTGTTTTTAAGGGAACCCAGGTGGTGTTTTTGGGAACAAAGGTGGTGTTTTTAAGGGAACCAAGGTGGGGGTTTGGGGAACCCAGGTGGGGGTTTTGGGAACCCAGGTGTTGTTTTTAAGGGAACAAAGGTGGTGTTTTTAAGGGAACCCAGGTGGTGTTTTTGGGAACACATATGGTGTTTTTGGGACCACAGGTGGGGGTTTTTGGAACCCAGGTGGTGTTTTTGGGAACCCAGGTGGTGTTTTTGGGAACCCAGTGTCACAAGGGGATAGTTTAGTGGGACCCAGAACGCAGACCAAGACACAGTGAGGCGATAACCTGAAGCTTTATTAAAGAACACAACAGAGAGATCGGGACAGGGAGGGGTCTGGATACCGGGGGGATCAGAAGAGTACCGGCAGGGAGTAGACGGGCGCGTGGTCCGGGGCGGGGAGGGGTCTGGATACCAGGAGGATCAGAGGAGTACCGGCAGGGAGTAGACGGGCGCGTGGTCCGGGCGGGGAGGGTCTGGATACCAGGAGGATCAGAGGAGTACCGGCAGGGAGTAGACGGGCGCGTGGTCCGGGGCGGGGAGGGGTCTGGATACCAGGAGGATCAGAGGAGTACCGGCAGGGAGTAGACGGGCGCGTGGTCCGGGGCGGGGAGGGGTCTGGATACCGGGAGGATCAGAGGAGTACCGGCAGGGAGTAGACGGGCGCGTGGTCCGGGGCGGGAGGGGTCTGGATACCAGGAGGATCAGAGGAGTACCGGCAGGGAGTAGACGGGCGCGTGGTCCGGGACGGGGAGGGGTCTGGATACCGGGAGGTCGGATCAGAGGAGTTTCAGGAACCCAGGTTGTGTTTTCAGGAACCTAGGTGGTGTTTTTCAGGGAACCCACGTAGTGTTTTTGGGAACCCAGGTGGTGTTTTTGGGAACACAGGTGGTGTTTTTAAGGGGACCCAGGTGGGGGTTTTGGGAACCCAGGTGGTGTTTTTTCAAACCCAGGTGATGTTTTTAAGGGAACTCAGGTGGGTGTTTTGGGAACCCAGGTGGTGTTTAAATGGAACCCAGGTGGTGTTTTAGGGAACCCAGGTGTTGTTTTGGGAACACAGGTGGTGTTTCAGGAACCTAGGTGTTTTTTTGGGGAACCCAGGTGGTGTTTTTGGGAACCCAGGTGGTGTTTTGGGGAACACAGGTGGTGTTTTGGGGAACACAGGTGGTGTTTTTAAGGCGACCCAGGTGGGGGTTTTGGGAACCCTGGTGATGTTTCAGGAACCCAGGTTGTGTTTCAGGAACCTAGGTGGTGTTTCAGGAACCTAGGTGGTGTTTTTGGGAACCCAGGTGGTGTTTTTTAGGAACCCAGGTGGTGTTTTGGGGAACCCAGGTGGTGTTTTGGGGAACCCAGGTGGTGTTTTTAAGGGAACCGGTGTTTTTGGGAATACAGGTGGTGGATAAAGTAAAGTTATATTGTACCGAGGGTTCCTTGGTTATAATAATAATTATAATAATATTATTAATAATAATAATAATAATAATAATAATAATGATAATTTATTAGTTTTTCTTACACTTTTCATTCACATGAATCTAACATAGAAAAAAGTCAATGAGTCGGGAAATAGATCAAATATAAGAGAGAGAGAGAGAGAGAGAGAGAGAGAGAGAGAGAGAGAGAGAGAGAGAGAGAGAGAGAGAGAGAGAGAGAGAGAGAGAGAGAGAGAGAGAGAGAGAGAGAGAGAGAAGACTCTCTCCCTGTGAGAGCTGAGCTCCAGAAGGTGGGGGTGTTTGTTGATTATGACGCAGGTCTGGTCTCCTTCTATGATGTGGAAGCCAGGGCTCATATCTACTCTGCTACTGGCTGCACCTTCAGTGAGCCTCTCTATCCAATCCTCTGTCCAGGTTTACATTATGATGGTAGAAACTCCACCCCTCTGATCATCTCACCTGTCAATCAAACAGACTAAGACCTTTGTTAATTAATTAAATAATCAACATAAACAACTAACGTGATTGAACATAATCAGATATACTACATTGTTCAAAGTCTGTTTTCTCCTCACTGTTTTTGTTTGTTTAATGATATACAATTGTTTCTGTACTCTCTCTCTCCCTCTCTCTCTCTCTCTCTCTCTCTCTCTCTCTCTCTCTCTCTCTCTCTCCTCTCGCTCTCTCTCTCTCTCTCTCTCTCTGAAAACTCCATTCATGAAGACATAATAATAAGCCTTTCTCTTATAAAATAAAACCCATTATAAATGATTGCATATACTATATTGTTCAATGTCTGTTTTCTCCTGAATGTTGTTTGAGGTTTCATTCTATACAATTGTAGGGTTCATTTGCATATCATGTTATATATATTGATAAACAAAACATTTTCTGTGGGATATACTCTCTCTCTCTCTCTCTCTCTCTGGCTGTGTTCCATTTCAGGGTCTGCATCCTTTTAGGCCTCATTTGAAGGCCGCTTACGTCACAGCAGCCGTGACGAGGCTGTCCCATTCCGTAGGCTCCTTCAAATGCAGCCTTCAAATGCAGCCTTATTTTCCCCAAATTGAAGTGTCATCGATGCAGACTCCTGCAGACTTCTGACCCAGCATATCCCAGAATGCATTTCGCACCAACCAGTAGAGAATTTGAGCCCGGCTAAAAGCTGTTTTAGATTTCGCTGTAGGACTGTAATCAAGTCACTTTATTAAGTTTTATTATTTTATTACGCGACAATGTACCTATGTAGATTATACATATGTTGTCAGTTTATCCAAATAAAGCCTGTTTAGAAATATGCTACGGCGATTTCGGAGATGTCGGGAGCTGCATATGGGAAGCGCTGGCGCGGGCCAGCTGGTCTCCCAGGACGCCAGTGTGTGTGTGTGTATATATGTATATATATATATATATATATATATATATATATATGTATATGTGTATATATATATATGTATGTATATGTATATATATATATGTATATATATATATGTGTATATATATGTGTGTATATATATATGTATATATATATATATGTATATGTATAAATATATATATGTATATATATATACACATACACAATGACCATCAATTGCCCTCGGTCTGGGGCTCCACACAAGATCTCGCCTCGTGGGGTATCGAGAACGGTGAGGGATCAGCCAAGAACTACACGGGATGAACTTGTTAATGATCTCAAGGCAGCTGGGACCACACTCACCAAGAAAACTATTGGTAACACACTACGCTGTAATGGATTAAAATCCTGCAGCGCCCGCAAGGTCCCCCTGCTCAAGAAGTTTGCTAAAGAAGAAGCACATTAAGGTGATGGAGTGGCCTAGCCAATCTACGGACCTTAATCCCATAGAAAATCTGTGGAGGGAGCTGAAACTTCGAGTTGCCAAGCATCAGCCTCGAAACCTTAAGGATTTGGAGAGGATCTGCAAAGAGGAGTGGACCAAAATCCCTCCTGAGATGTGCGCAAACCTGGGGATGTGCGCAAATCAATTTATAACTATTATATGATGTCAGATTTCTGGATTTTTTTTGGGATATTCTGTCTCTCACTGTTAAAATAAACCTACCATTAAAATGATAGACTGTTCATTTCTTTGTAAGTGGGCAAACTTACAAAATCGACAAGGGATCAAATAATTATTTCCTTCACTGTATATATATGTATATGTATATGTATATACATATACTTATGTATATATGTATACATATATATATATATGTATATATGTATATACGTATATATATATATATATATATACGTATATATATGCATATGTATATATATGTATATATGTATATATGTATATATATATATATATCAGTGGTGAAGCGTCAGGGCCTTCAAGGTATTCAGAGAAGACCCTGGAACTCTCAGATGAAACCAAAAAAATCGAATTAATTGTATTAATAAAATGTAATACAATTTAATAAAATGTAATACAATTGAAATAAAATGAATAAATGAGAATCGTATCTGTGTTGTTATCTGTTATATTACAGTTACGTTGATTTGTTTGTCTTTCTCGGTCCATGCACGACGCATTTGAGTGGTTTTGTGTTGGAAAAACAATGCAACCAATCAGATATTTTTCTGGGTTTCTGGGAAGAATATCCTTCAACCAAAGTACTCCCGCATACGTTGGCCCTTAGACTGAATGAGACCTGAATGTTTCATTCTATACAATTGTAGGTTCATTTGCATGTCATATTGTATATATTGATAAACAAAACATTTATATTAGTTTATTCTTCTGAATCATGTACTACACAATAATTAAATGTTTGTAACCTTTTCTGATTTAAATAAAAATGAAAAAAAAAGTGGGGATATTTTTTGTGGAATTTACTCTATATATTCAAAAGTATATTAGTACATTAACAGTACAATATGTATTCAGTAGAATATGTACATTCTCAGTACAATATGGATTCAGTAGAAGAGGTAAAACAACGATCTACTTTGACCACCAGGGGTCGCACTTTTCCTCCAAACGGTGCAGACTTGAATCTGATCAACAACAAAACAAGCAGAGGAGGAGATTTCCCATTCACTCCATCGACTGGTTTATTACAGACTGTAGAACAGATTTACATCAAGTCTCCTAAGCCAGTACATCTCAATGGACTCATTCAGTAAGGTCATTGGGTGGTATACTTTTTAAAATATAAATAAAATTAAAAATTAAAAAATAAATATATATATATGATATGTGTATATATATATGTGTGTGTGTGTGTGTGTCTCCGGATGGGCTGCTGGCGGGACAATGTAAAGCAAGTCCTCGTCCTTCTCCTCCTTCTCCTCGTCCCATCAGCTGGGTGAGGTTCAACATGTCGCTGTCTTTCAGCTCCTTTACAACTTCTCGTCTCTCTCTCGTTTGGATTGTGCGACATCTTGAGATCTATAGGCGCAAACACACACACACACACACATGCGGCTTTTGGAATATCTTGCGAACTATAGGCGAATATATATATATATATATATATATATATAATACATATACGTGTGTGTGTCTCTCTCTCTTTTCTCTCTGTCTCTGGCCGTGTCTGTCTCTCCCTCTGCAGCTCTCGCGTGCGCGCGCGCGCGCGCACACACACACACACACACACACACACACACACACACACACACACACAGACACACACAGACTAACACGCACACAGACAAACACACAGACCAACACACACACACACACACCGTTTATATGCGTGGTTTGCAGGATAGAATGGTTTGTATTCAGCCTCTCTGCAGGCTGGTCGGAATCTTTTAAGGACCAAAAAGCAAAAATGTGGGTCAGATAAAGATGTGATCGACACCTTTATCTGAGTGTGGTCGACACTCACAGGAAAATAGTCACTCACTAGTCTCTACCGTGAACCACCTAGAGGCCGTTAGAGGAACTACATGCTAGTCTCTACCGGGAACCACCTAGAGGCCGTTAGAGGAACTACATGCTAGTCTCTACCGTGAACCACCTAGAGGCCGTTAGAGGAACTACATGCTAGTCTCTACCGGAACCACCTAGAGGCCGTTAGAGGAACTACATGCTAGTCTCTACCTGGAACCACCTAGAGGCCGTTAGAGGAACTACATGCTAGTCTCTACCGGGAACCACCTAGAGGCCGTTAGAGGAACTACATGCTAGTCTCTACCGGGAACCACCTAGAGGCCGTTAGAGGAACTACATGCTAGTCTCTACCGGGAACCACCTAGAGGCCGTTAGAGGAACTACATGCTAGTCTCTACCGGGAACCACCTAGAGGCCGTTAGAGGAACTACATGCTAGTCTCTACCGGAACCACCTAGAGGCCGTTAGAGGAACTACATGCTAGTCTCTACCGGGAACCACCTAGAGGCCGTTAGAGGAACTACATGCTAGTCTCTACCGGGAACCACCTAGAGGCCGTTAGAGGAACTACTGCTAGTCTCTACCGGGAACCACCTAGAGGCCGTTAGAGGAACTACATACTAGTCTCTACCGGGAACCACCTAGAGGCCGTTAGAGGAACTACATGCTAGTGTCTACCGGGAACCACCTAGAGGCCGTTAGAGGAACTACATGCTAGTCTCTACCAGGAACCACCTAGAGGCCGTTAGAGGAACTATAAGCTAGTCTCTACCGGGAACCACCTAGAGGCCGTTAGAGGAACTACATGCTAGTCTCTACCGGGAACCACCTAGAGGCCGTTAGAGGAACTACATGCTAGTCTCTACCGGGAACCACCTAGAGGCCGTTAGAGGAACTACATGCTAGTCTCTACCAGGAACCACCTAGAGGCCGTTAGAGGAACTACATGCTAGTCTCTACCGGGAACCACCTAGAGGCCGTTAGAGGAACTACATGCTAGTCTCTACCGGGAACCACCTAGAGGCCGTTAGAGGAACTACATGCTAGTCTCTACCGGGAACCACCTAGAGGCCGTTAGAGGAACTACATGCTAGTCTCTACCGGGAACCACCTAGAGGCCGTTAGAGGAACTACATGCTAGTCTCTACCGGGAACCACCTAGAGGCCGTTAGAGGAACTACATGCTAGTCTCTACCGGGAACCACCTAGAGGCCGTTAGAGGAACTACATGCTAGTCTCTACCGGGAACCACCTAGAGGCCGTTAGAGGAACTACATGCTAGTCTCTACCGGGAACCACCTAGAGGCCGTTAGAGGAACTACTGCTAGTCTCTACCGGGAACCACCTAGAGGCCGTTAGAGGAACTACATGCTAGTCTCTACCGGAACCACCTAGAGGCCGTTAGAGGAACTACATGCTAGTCTCTACCGTGAACCACCTAGAGGCCGTTAGAGGAACTACATGCTAGTCTCTACCGGGAACCACCTAGAGGCCGTTAGAGGAACTACATGCTAGTCTCTACCGGGAACCACCTAGAGGCCGTTAGAGGAACTACATGCTAGTCTCTACCGTGAACCACCTAGAGGCCGTTAGAGGAACTACATGCTAGTCTCTACCGGGAACCACCTAGAGGCCGTTAGAGGAACTACATGCTAGTCTCTACCGGGAACCACCTAGAGGCCGTTAGAGGAACTACATGCTAGTCTCTACCGGGAACCACCTAGAGGCCGTTAGAGGAACTACATGCTAGTCTCTACCGGAACCACCTAGAGGCCGTTAGAGGAACTACATGCTAGTCTCTACCGGGAACCACCTAGAGGCCGTTAGAGGAACTACATGCTAGTCTCTACCGGGAACCACCTAGAGGCCGTTAGAGGAACTACATGCTAGTCTCTACCGGGAACCACCTAGAGGCCGTTAGAGGAACTACATGCTAGTCTCTACCCGGAACCACCTAGAGGCCGTTAGAGGAACTACATGCTAGTCTCTACCGGGAACCACCTAGAGGCCGTTAGAGGAACTACATGCTAGTCTCTACCGGGAACCACCTAGAGGCCGTTAGAGGAACTACATGCTAGTCTCTACCGGGAACCACCTAGAGGCCGTTAGAGGAACTACATGCTAGTCTCTACCGGAACCACCTAGAGGCCGTTAGAGGAACTACATGCTAGTCTCTACCGGGAACCACCTAGAGGCCGTTAGAGGAACTACATGCTAGTCTCTACCGGGAACCACCTAGAGGCCGTTAGAGGAACTACATGCTAGTCTCTACCGGGAACCACCTAGAGGCCGTTAGAGGAACTACATGCTAGTCTCTACCGGGAACCACCTAGAGGCCGTTAGAGGAACTACATGCTAGTCTCTACCGGGAACCACCTAGAGGCCGTTAGAGGAACTACATGCTAGTCTCTACCGGGAACCACCTAGAGGCCGTTAGAGGAACTACATGCTAGTCTCTACCGGGAACCACCTAGAGGCCGTTAGAGGAACTACATGCTAGTCTCTACCGGGAACCACCTAGAGGCCGTTAGAGGAACTACATGCTAGTCTCTACCGGGAACCACCTAGAGGCCGTTAGAGGAACTACATGCTAGTCTCTACCGGGAACCACCTAGAGGCCGTTAGAGGAACTACATGCTAGTCTCTACCGGGAACCACCTAGAGGCCGTTAGAGGAACTACATGCTAGTCTCTACCGGGAACCACCTAGAGGCCGTTAGAGGAACTACATGCTAGTCTCTACCGGGAACCACCTAGAGGCCGTTAGAGGAACTACATGCTAGTCTCTACCGGGAACCACCTAGAGGCCGTTAGAGGAACTACATGCTAGTCTCTACCGGGAACCACCTAGAGGCCGTTAGAGGAACTACATGCTAGTCTCTACCGGGAACCACCTAGAGGCCGTTAGAGGAACTACATGCTAGTCTCTACCGGGAACCACCTAGAGGCCGTTAGAGGAACTACATGCTAGTCTCTACCGGAACCACCTAGAGGCCGTTAGAGGAACTACATGCTAGTCTCTACCGGGAACCACCTAGAGGCCGTTAGAGGAACTACATGCTAGTCTCTACCGGGAACCACCTAGAGGCCGTTAGAGGAACTACATGCTAGTCTCTACCGGGAACCACCTAGAGGCCGTTAGAGGAACTACATGCTAGTCTCTACCGGAACCACCTAGAGGCCGTTAGAGGAACTACATGCTAGTCTCTACCGGGAACCACCTAGAGGCCGTTAGAGGAACTACATGCTAGTCTCTACCGGAACCACCTAGAGGCCGTTAGAGGAACTACATGCTAGTCTCTACCGGGAACCACCTAGAGGCCGTTAGAGGAACTACATGCTAGTCTCTACCGTGAACCACCTAGAGGCCGTTAGAGGAACTACATGCTAGTCTCTACCGGGAACCACCTAGAGGCCGTTAGAGGAACTACATGCTAGTCTCTACCGGGAACCACCTAGAGGCCGTTAGAGGAACTACATGCTAGTCTCTACCGGGAACCACCTAGAGGCCGTTAGAGGAACTACATGCTAGTCTCTACCGGGAACCACCTAGAGGCCGTTAGAGGAACTACATGCTAGTCTCTACCGGGAACCACCTAGAGGCCGTTAGAGGAACTACATGCTAGTCTCTACCGGGAACCACCTAGAGGCCGTTAGAGGAACTACATGCTAGTCTCTACCGGGAACCACCTAGAGGCCGTTAGAGGAACTACATGCTAGTCTCTACCGGGAACCACCTAGAGGCCGTTAGAGGAACTACATGCTAGTCTCTACCGGGAACCACCTAGAGGCCGTTAGAGGAACTACATGCTAGTCTCTACCGGGAACCACCTAGAGGCCGTTAGAGGAACTACATGCTAGTCTCTACCGGGAACCACCTAGAGGCCGTTAGAGGAACTACATGCTAGTCTCTACCGGGAACCACCTAGAGGCCGTTAGAGGAACTACATGCTAGTCTCTACCGGGAACCACCTAGAGGCCGTTAGAAGAACTACATGCTAGTCTCTACCGGGAACCACCTAGAGGCCTTTAGAAGAACTACATGCTAGTCTCTACCGGGAACCACCTAGAGGCCGAGGAACATAATATATATAAAGTATTTATAAACTACTGTTCAGCTAAATAGCAATACCATATGTGTGGCTTCCTCTGTAGCCACTTGTATGTGTGTGTATATGTGTGCATGTGTGTTTATGTGTGCATGTGTGTGTGCATGTGTATGCATGTGTGTGTGTGCAGGCTGTGCATGCCCCCCGTTCACCGTACCAGCAGACAGAAGACATTCATTCATTGTGGAGAACGTTATCGCGGAGCTTAAGGCCCTGATAAGGCATCCAGCAGTCTGCTCTGATTGGTCGGCCTTCTGGGGGGGGGGGGGGTGTTGTTGGTCATGTGACTCGTAACAAGGAACCCTTGAACTCTTTGAATGCCACATTGAAAGGCTTTCAGAGCCCAAACAGGTGGGTTTTTTGGGAAGCCAGGTGGTGTTTTTGGGAACACAGGTGGTGTTTTTAGGAAAACAGGTGGTGTTTTTAAGGGGACCCAGGTGGGGATTTTGGGAACCCTGTTGGTGATTTTAAGGGAACCCAGGTGGTGTTTTTGGGAACACGGGTGGTGTATTCAGGAACCTAGGTGGTGTTTTTAAGGGAACCCAGTGGGTGTTTTGGGAACCCAGATGGTGTTTTTGGGAACAAAGGTGGTGTTTTTAGGAACCCAGATGGTGTTTTTTTGGCAACCCAGGTGGTGTTTTGGGGAACCCAGGTGGTGTTTTTAGGAACTAAGGTGGTGTATTTGGAACCCAGGTGGTCTTTTTGGGAACACAGGTGTTGTTTTTGGGAAGCCAAGTGGTCTTTTTGGGAACCTAGGTGGTGTTTTTAAGGGAACCAAGGTGGGGGTTTGGGGAACCCAGGTGGGGGTTTTGGGAACCCAGGTGTTGTTTTTAAGGGAACAAAGGTGTGTTTTTAAGGGAACCCAGGTGGTGTTTTTGGGAACAAAGGTGGTGTTTTTAAGGGAACCAAGGTGGGGTTTGGGGAACCCAGGTGGGGGTTTTGGGAACCCAGGTGTTGTTTTTAAGGGAACAAAGGTGGTGTTTTTAAGGGAACCCAGGTGGTGTTTTTGGGAACACATATGGTGTTTTTGGGACCACAGGTGGGGGTTTTTGGAACCCAGGTGGTGTTTTTGGGAACCCAGGTGATGTTTTTGGGAACCCAGTGTCACAAGGGGATAGTTTAGTGGGACCCAGAACGCAGACCAAGACACAGTGAGGCGATAACCTGAAGCTTTATTAAAGAACACAACAGAGAGATCGGGACAGGGAGGGGTCTGGATACCGGGGGGATCAGAAGAGTACCGGCAGGGAGTAGACGGGCGCGTGGTCCGGGACGGGGAGGGGTCTGGATACCAGGAGGATCAGAGGAGTACCGGCAGGGAGTAGACGGGCGCGTGGTCCGGGACGGGGAGGGGTCTGGATACCAGGAGGATCAGAGGAGTACCGGCAGGGAGTAGACGGGCGCGTGGTCCGGGGCGGGGAGGGGTCTGGATACCGGAGGATCAGAGGAGTACCGGCAGGGAGTAGACGGGCGCGTGGTCCGGGACGGGGAGGGGTCTGGATACCGGGAGGATCAGAGGAGTACTGGCAGGGAGTAGACGGGCGCGTGGTCCGGGGCAGGGAGGGGTCTGGATACCGGAGGATCAGAGGAGTACCGGCAGGGAGTAGACGGGCGCGTGGTCCGGGGCGGGGAGGGGTCTGGATACCGGGAGGATCAGAGGAGTACCGGCAGGGAGTAGACGGGCGCGTGGTCCGGGACGGGGAGGGGTCTGGATACCGGGAGGTCGGATCAGAGGAGTTTCAGGAACCCAGGTTGTGTTTTCAGGAACCTAGGTGGTGTTTTTCAGGGAACCCACGTAGTGTTTTTGGGAACCCAGGTGGTGTTTTTGGGAACACAGGTGGTGTTTTTAAGGGGACCCAGGTGGGGGTTTTGGGAACCCAGGTGGTGTTTTTTCAAACCCAGGTGATGTTTTTAAGGGAACTCAGGTGGGGGTTTTGGGAACCCAGGTGGTGTTTAAATGGAACCCAGGTGGTGTTTTAAGGGAACCCAGGTGTTGTTTTGGGAACACAGGTGGTGTTTCAGGAACCTAGGTGTTTTTTTGGGGAACCCAGGTGGTGTTTTTGGGAACCCAGGTGGTGTTTTTTAGAACCCAGGTGGTGTTTTGGGAACACAGGTGGTGTTTTGGGGAACACAGGTGGTGTTTTTAAGGCGACCCAGGTGGGGTTTTGGGAACCCAGGTGATGTTTCAGGAACCCAGGTTGTGTTTCAGGAACCTAGGTGGTGTTTCAGGAACCTAGGTGGTGTTTTTGGGAACCCAGGTGGTGTTTTTTAGGAACCCAGGTGGTGTTTTGGGGAACCCAGGTGGTGTTTTTAAGGGAACCGGTGTTTTTGGGAATACAGGTGGTGGATAAAGTAAAGTTATATTGTACCGAGGGTTCCTTGGTTATAATAATAATTATAATAATATTATTAATAATAATAATAATAATAATAATAATGATAATTTATTAGTTTTTCTATACAACTTTCATTCACATGAATCTAACATAGAAAAAAGTCAATGAGTCGGGAAATAGGTCAAATATAAGAGAGAGAGAGAGAGAGAGAGAGAGAGAGAGAGAGAGAGAGAGGAGAGAGAGAGAGAGAGAGAGAGAGAGAGAGAGAGAGAGAAGACTCTCTCCCTGTGAGAGCTGAGCTCCAGAAGGTGGGGGTGTTTGTTGATTATGACGCAGGTCTGGTCTCCTTCTATGATGTGGAAGCCAGGGCTCATATCTACTCTGCTACTGGCTGCACCTTCAGTGAGCCTCCCTATCCAATCCTCTGTCCAGGTTTACATTATGATGGTAGAAACTCCACCCCTCTGATCATCTCACCTGTCAATCAAACAGACTAAGACCTTTGTTAATTAATTAAATAATCAACATAAACAACTAACGTGATTGAACATAATCAGATATACTACATTGTTCAAAGTCTGTTTTCTCCTCACTGTTTTTGTTTGTTTAATGATATACAATTGTTTCTGTACTCTCTCTCTCTCTCTCTCTCTGTTTCTCTCTCTCTCTCTCTCTCGCTCTCCTCTCCTCTCCTCTCTCTCTCTCTCTCTCTCTCTCTCTCTCTCGCTCTCTCTCTCTCTCTCTCTCTCTCTCTGAAAACTCCATTCATGAAGACATAATAATAAGCCTTTCTCTTATAAAATAAAATCCATTATAAATGATTGCATATACTATATTGTTCAATGTCTTTTTTCTCCTGAATGTTGTTTGAGGTTTCATTCTATACAATTGTAGGGTTCATTTGCATATCATGTTGTATATATTGATAAACAAAACATTTTCTGTGGGATATACTCTCTGGCTGTGTTCCATTTCAGGGTCTGCATCCTTTTAGGCCTCATTTGAAGGCCGCTTACGTCACAGCAGCCGTGACGAGGCTGTCCCATTCCGTAGGCTCCTTCAAATGCAGCCTTCAAATGCAGCCTTATTTTCCCCAAATTGAAGTGTGCATCGATGCAGACTTCTGCAGACTTCTGGCCCAGCATATCCCAGAATGCATTTCGCACCAACCAGTAGAGAATTTGAGCCCGGCTAAAAGCTGTTTTAGATTTCGCTGTAGGACTGTAATCAAGTGACTTTATTAAGTTTTATTATTTTATTACGCGACAATGTACCTATGTAGATTATACATATGTTGTCAGTTTATCCAAATAAAGCCTGTTTAGAAATATGCTACGGCGATTTCGGAGATGTCGGGAGCTGCATATGGGAAGCGCTGGCGCGGGCAGCTGGTCTCCCAGGACGCCAGTGTGTGTGTGTGTATATATGTATATATATATATATATATATATGTATATGTATATGTATATATGTGTATATATATATATGTATGTATATGTATATATATATATATATATGTATATATATATATATATGTGTATATATATGTGTGTATATATATATATATGTATATGTATAAATATATATATGTATATATATGTGTGTATATATATATATATGTGTATATATATATGTATATATATACACATACACAATGACCATCAATTGCCCTCGGTCTGGGGCTCCACACAAGATCTCGCCTCGTGGGGTATCGAGAACGGTGAGGGATCAGCCAAGAACTACACGGGAGGAACTTGTTAATGATCTCAAGGCAGCTGGGACCACACTCACCAAGAAAACTATTGGTAACACACTACGCTGTAATGGATTAAAATCCTGCAGCGCCCGCAAGGTCCCCCTGCTCAAGAAGTTTGCTAAAGAAGAAGCACATTAAGGTGATGGAGTGGCCTAGCCAATCTACGGACCTTAATCCCATAGAAAATCTGTGGAGGGAGCTGAAGCTTCGAGTTGCCAAGCATCAGCCTCGAAACCTTAAGGATTTGGAGAGGATCTGCAAAGAGGAGTGGACCAAAATCCCTCCTGAGATGTGCGCAAACCTGGGGATGTGCGCAAATCAATTTATAACTATTATATGATGTCAGATTTCTGGATTTTTTTTGGGATATTCTGTCTCTCACTGTTAAAATAAACCTACCATTAAAATGATAGACTGTTCATTTCTTTGTAAGTGGGCAAACTTACAAAATCGACAAGGGATCAAATAATTATTTCCTTCACTGTATATATATGTATATGTATATACATATATTTATGTATATATGTATACATATATATATATGTATATATGTATATATATATATATACGTATATATATGCATATGTATATATATATATATATATATATATATATATATATATGTATATATATATGTATATGTGTATATATATATGTATATATGTATGTATATATGTATATATATATATATATATATGTATATATGTATATATGTGTATATGTATATATATATATGTGTGTATATGTATTTATATGCATATGTGTATATATATATGTATATATATATATATATATATATATTAATAGGAATTATAGCTTATAACTTCACCAATATTAACCAATCTTTATTCACCCATGGTTCTCTCTTCGCCGAAATAACATGACACGTTGACGCCGCCGGTGAAGCTCCAGTTCCTTAAGTTCATTAATTATAATGACTAATAAACTAAACTAAATACGCCTGTCTGGGGACATTTTTAATAATCAATCGATCTCCCTCGTATCAACCTCTCATAAGCTTCTAGGACTATCTCCGCGGCTCTGGTCAGAGCACATACAGGAAGTACTCCGTAGGCTAGACCGTCCCATTTAACACGTTTTAGAAGCAGCCTTCGGAAGCGGCCTTAAGGCTGCAGCCCCTGAAATGGAACACGGCCAATGATGTCTCGGGGATTTATTAGGATTTATTGTGTATTGCGCGCGCATGTGTGTGTGTGTGTGTGTGTGTGTGTCTGTCTGTGTCTGTGTCTGTGTGTGTGTGTGTGTCTGTCTGTGTCTGTGTGTGTGTGTGCGCGCGCACGCGAGAGATGCAGAGGGAGAGAGACAGACATGGCCAGAGACAGAGAGAGAAAAGAGAGAGAGACACACACAACACACGTATATATATATATATATATATATATATATATATATATATATATATAATTGGAGTTGTTCGCTGTTTCCTTGTTTGAAGACGCTGGTCGTCCCTCGAGAGAGAGAGAGAGAGAGAGAGAGAGAGAGAGAGAGAGAGAGAGAGAGAGAGAGAGAGAGAGAGAGAGAGAGAGAGAGAGAGAGAGAGAGAGAGAGAGAGAGAGAGAGAGACAGACGAGAAGTTGTAAAGGACATGTTGAACCTCACCGAGCTGATGGGACGAGGAGGAGGAGGAGAAGGACGAGGACTTGCTTTACACTGTCCCGCCAGCAGCCGATCCGGAGACACACACACACACACACACACACACACACACACACACACACACACACACACTCCTCCTGGTGTAATCCTTCAGGTCTCTTCTCCTCCACTCCTTCTTTTCCTCGTGTTTTTCATAAAGCTCCGATGGTCGAACAACGTGTGTGTGTATGTGTGTATATATACACACATACAGATATAAATATACATATAGTATATATATATATATATATACTATATGTATATTTATATCTTAAAAAGCATACCACCTAATGAACTTACTAAATGAGTCCCCTTAGATGTGCTGTACGGGGCTTAGGATGTCACGGTTAGGTGGTTGGCAGGGGGCGTGGCCTAGCCACATGCGCTGTTGGCGCACACACGCTCCTGTCAACAAACAATCACGTTGGTTGGCAGGGGGCGTGGCCAAGCCACGTGCGCTGGCCACACACACACACACACCTGGACACAATCTCCCCGTCTAATTTGTTTATCACCTCACCTGGGGTATATAGACGTTGTCTTTCCTTTACCCCAGCGTGAGGTCGTTACTCTACTATGCACGTAGTTCTCCCGTCTGGCACCCATCGCCTGCCAACTACCTGCCGGTACTCCGCACCCGATACCCCCGGTACAGACTCCTCCCCTGTCCCGGACTACCCGCCGGTCACCTGCCTGCCGGTACTCCGCGGATCGTCCTCCCCGTGTAGCCTTGTGTTTTGTGTGTGTTTTGGGAAATAAAGCCGTCTCGTATCACTCCACTTGTCGGCGTCTGCGTTCGGGGTCCAACCCGCTTCCTCTCTCGTGACATAGGATACGCGATGTAGGGCTGGGTGCGGACAGCCCTTTGAAGAACACTAGCTCAGTCTGGTCCAGGTGGAGCTTTAGGTGGTGCATCGACATCCACTTTGAGATGTCTGCTGAGCACGCGGCAATGCGTGTTTCCACTTGCGTGTCCGAGGGTGGAAACGACGTTTTTGGTGATTTCTGAAAATGATAGATAGTGATATAAATATATATAAAATATATTATGATTATCAGTTATCATCATTTCTGTTGTTATTGTTATATAATGACATCTTACCCCTTATATAATACATGAAACATGACAACAACCAAAGTAATCAACTCAAAGCATGTAGCAGCAGCCCCTAGACAGCAGAGGACCACGGTCCTCAATGACTACAGACCCGTCGGCCCTCACCTCTGTGCTAATGGAGATGAACCAAACAGCTCCTCTCTGACCATCTGCAGTTCACCAACAGGTCTGTGGATCAACCATCCTCCCGCACCAAGACAACAATCTCCCAGACCTGCAGCGCCAACAAGGCCCAGCAGAGGGCGCTCTTCCCCTTACTGCACTGTTGTGTCCTTGTATTATTCATGATGTGCTACCGCTCACTACGGTGCTGCACTACTGTCACCTTAAATGCATTTAGCACCATCCTCCATATGAAGATATCATCCCTTAGACATGTTACTGTTGTTATGGTTCTTTATTGTTGTGTATAGTATTGCTATAGCATAGTGTTGTTGTATAGCAGTATATAGTGTTGTTGGTAGTGTAGTATTTTGTAGTACAGTGTAGTCTAATATAGTAAAGTGTAGTTTAGTATTGAATTCAGAATGCAGAAGTGAAGGGGAGTCAGCGTTCCATTGTTCTTGTTCACATGGCAACAAGCTTCCTGTGGCAGCTGGAGCCTGGTCACCACTTCTTCTAACGACTTCCATCTGGACACACACACACACACACACACACACAGACACACACACACACACACACACACACACACACACACACACACACACACACACACACACACACACACAAACACATCCTCCTCTCTCTCTCTCTCTCTCTCTCTCTCTCTCTCCTCTCTCTCTCTCTCTCTCTCTCTCTCTCTCTCTCTCTCTCTCTCTCTCTCTCTCTCTCTCTCCTCACTGATGATCCTGCAACTTAACCAAAAACCAATCTTGAATATAGTTACAAAATAATCAATACAAAAATAAAGTATAATACAGCAATAAATACCAATAAAAAGGGCAAATACCAACTTTATGAATCAACAAAAGAAGTGTGACCACATGGATGAACCCAATTAAAGAACATGACTTCTACTCCACCGATAAACTAGCAGTAAATCAATTGATTACATTAGCACCATATGTGACTGACCATTACACTTATCAATCCTACACTAACTGAACTAAGAGAAAAGGAGAGAGAGTACAAAAGAGAAAATAAGAGAGAGAGAGAGAGAGAGAGAGAGAGAGAGAGAGAGAGAGAGAGAGAGAGAGAGAGAGAGAGAGAGAGAGAGAGAGAGAGAGAGAGAGAGAGAGAGAGAGAGAAAGAGAGCGAGAGAGAGAGAGAGAGAGAGAGAGGAGAGAGAGAGAGAGAGAGAGAGAGAGAGGGAGATTTTAGAAAAAAATTATTCTTGAGTTTTGGACCAGTCAACATAAACACGGTTCAACGATACACATAAGCAGTCACGTCAACAACGTAAACAGTCACGTTGTCACGGTAACAGAACAACGGTTGCTTAGTGACACGCTGATCCACACTCCGCTGGTCACGTGATCAGAACGTTTTAATGACTCAGCATTTACAGGAAGCCCCCCCCCCTCCTCCCCCTTAACGGGATTTATCACAGACGAGAAACAAACAATAAATAATAAATAATAAATAAAAAATAATAAATAATAAATAATAAGGCTCACATTTGTATTTATTGTAGCGTTCACCGCGATTAAAGATCACAGACCACTCCAAGGTACGAACGTTGTCTTTATTCCCCACTGTTGTCGGCCACACACACACACACACACACACACACACACACACACACACACACACACACACACACACCACACACACATGTGATCCTTCCTAGGTCTCTTCTCCTCCGTCTCCCTTCTCCCTTGGTAAATGGTAAACGGACTGCATTTATAGAGCGCTTTTCTAACCAGTGCGGCCACTCTAAGCGCTTTACAAGTCATGGCTCACATTCACCCATTCATCCACCCATTCATCCACAGACGGCAGAGTCAGCCATCAAGGAGACAGCCAGCAGGTCATGAGCGGTCAGGGTTAGGGGGTCTTGCTCAGGGACACCTCCACAGGTTGGATTTGATAAAAGGAGGTGTGTGTGTGTGTGTGTGTGTGTGTGTGTGTGTGTGTGTGTGTGTGTGTGTGTGGGGACCCCCTCTGAGAGAGACGGAGAGGTGGGCACGACGACCCCCCACATGAAGGAGCGTCACCACGGGGACCTTTACTGAGACTTTGTTAATACGTCACGTGGTTCGTTGGATAATGTCACGTGGAGGGAGTTGACGCTTATGTCAGCTTTGTACTGTGAATAAATGATATATGTACATTTTATCACACCACAAAGCTGATCACATCACTTAAGGCCCCGTCACATCAGAACGTTCTGGTCAGCATTTGAGGAAACGTTGGTAATCGTCCGTGGTCGCTGGCATAGCGCCAGAAGAGCCAGAAGGTAATCGTCGGTGATCGTCGGTGATCGGCGGAGAACGCTGGTCCGAAAATAAAGTTTGGAACATGCACAAAAGTTCTCATGAAGACCAGCGTTCTTCAACGTTTAACGTTAAACGCTGGAGAATGCTGGAGAACGTTCGTCGAACGTTCGGCAAACGTTGCACGCGTTCGGCTATTGTTGTTAGTCATGTCACGGTTACGGTGGTTGGCAGGGGGCGTGGCCTAGCCACGTGCGCTGGTGGCGCACACACCCCTGTCAACAATCACGTTGGTTGGCAGGGGGCGTGGCCTAGCCACGTGCGCTGGCCACACACACACACACACACACACACACACCTGGACTCAATTTCCCCCGGTGTCATTTGTTGATCACCTCACCTGGGGTATATATACGTTGCCTTTCCTTTACCCCAGCGTGAGGTCGTTACTTATTCTACATATACTGCATGTTCTCCCGTCTGTTGTGATCGCCCGGCTGCTGACTATCGGAGAGATAGTTCGCACCCCGGTCGCCTGCCTACTCTACTTCCACGTAGTTCTCCCCGTGTCCCCTTGTGACTTTGTGTGTTGTGTGCTTTGAGAATAAAGCCGTTCGTATCGCCCCACTCTGTCGTTGTCTGCGTTCGGGGTCCAACCCACACTCCTCTCTCCGTGGCAGAACGACCTCACCACCATGGACCCCGACGACTTCGACACGTGGAGGACCATTATGTTCTCCCGGGACGCCCAGGAAAAGGCTAACATAGCGCATATTCGGGCGTGGTTGGCCGCTCCGAAAGTTCCAATGACTTTAGGTTTTCCTCCACCGACTGCGCTGCCCCGGCGTGAGGACGCCGCCCTGCTTCCGGCTGACGACGTCGCTCCGCACCCGGCTGACGACGCCGCTCCGCACCCGGCTGACGACGCCGCTCCGCACCCTGCTGATGACGTCGCTCCGCACCCGGCTGACGGCGCCGCTCCGCACCCGGCGGACGACGCCGCTCCGCACCCGGCTGACGACGTCGCTCCGCACCCGGCTGACGACGCCGCTCGGCACCCGCCTGAGGACGTCGCTCCGCACCCGCTTGAGGACGTCGTTCCGCATTCGCCAGAGGACGTCGTTCCGCATCCGCCTGAGGACGTCGCTCCGCATCCGCCTGAGGACGTCGCTCCGCACCCAGCTGACGACGTCGCTCCGCACCCGACTGAGGACGTCGCGCCATACCCGCCTGATGACGTCAAGCGGCCCCCGTCTGCTGACGCCGCGCCGTACCCGCCTGACGCCGCGCCGTACCCGCTTGACTATGTCACGCAACCCCCGTCTGCTGACGCTGCGCCGGATCCGCCCGACGACGTCACGCAGCCCCCGTCTGCTGACGCCGCGTCGGACCCGCCCGACGACGTCACACAGCCCCCGTCTGCTGACGCCGCGCCGGATCCGCCCGACGACGTCTCGCAGCCCCCGTCTGCTGACGCCACGCCGTACCCGCCCGACGACGTCACGCAGCCCCCGTCTGCTGACGCCGAGCCGTACCCGCCTGACGACGTCACGCAGCCCCCGTCTGCGGACGCTACGCCGTACCCGCCAGACGATGTCATGCAGCCTCCGTCTGCTGACGTCAAGCGGCCCCCGTCTGCTGACGCCGCGCCGTACCCGCCCGACGACGTCACGCAGCCCCCGTCTGCTGACGCCGCGCCGTACCCGCCTGACGACGTCACGCAGCCCCCCGTCTGGAGGAGACCTCCAGAGAGGACTCCCACTAACCTGGGCAGAAGGGGTGGCTCTCTTCCCGGGCCCCACCCGCCCACCAAATCTCCTCCACCCCCCCGGATCATCGACTGGGACGCAGACGGTCCAGAGGGGCGGGGTTGGCCCCCGCGCCGCTACAGTCGGGATCTGTTATTTTCCCTCAACTGCCACCGGGAACACCCCTTCAAGCCGGGTTGGATGCCAGGAGGCGCCCGTTGAGGGGCGGGTACTGTCACGGTTACGGTGGTTGGCACACACCCCTGTCAACAATCACGTTGGTTGGCAGGGGGCGTGGCCTAGCCACGTGCGCTGGCCACACACACACACACACACACACACACACCTGGACTCAATTTCCCCCGGTGTCATTTGTTGATCACCTCACCTGGGGTATATATACGTTGCCTTTCCTTTACCCCAGGGTGAGGTCGTTACTTATTCTACATATACTGCACGTTCTCCCGTCTGTTGTGATCGCCCGGCTGCTGACTATCGGAGAGATAGTTCGCACCCCGGTCGCCTGCCTACTCTACTTCCACGTAGTTATCCCCGTGTCCCCTTGTGACTTTGTGTGTTGTGTGCTTTGAGAATAAAGCCGTTCGTATCGCCCCACTCTGTCGTTGTCTGCGTTCGGGGTCCAACCCACACTCCTCTCTCCGTGGCAAGTCAGTCGTTACCCTAGCGTTACTTGGTTGTTATTAATCGTTCACAATGCTTTGCTTTGCAGTGAACGACTCACTGGTACACATCCCACATTGTGTGCCTATTTTCGGATATAGGCACACAGACGACATGGAGATGGAGATGGAGTTTAGCAGTAGCCCCCCTCACACGCTTTTTTCCTCTTGGCGACATGATGTGCACTGTTCAATATCCAGAAGAACTGTCACGGTTACGGTGGTTGACAGCAAATAATAGCTGTCAACTATCAAATAACTATCAAATCAACATCAATAGCTATCAGCTATCAAATAGCTATCAGCTAATAACAGCTAATAATAGTTTTCAGGGGTGTCTTACTTGGTCGCTGGTACACGCTCCTCACGCGTTAGTCACACGCTCCTCACGCGTTAGTCACACACTCCTCATGCGTTAGTCACACGCTCCTCACGCTTTAGTCACACGCTCCTCACGCGTTAGTCACACGCTCCTCACGCGTTAGTCACACGCTCCTCATGCGTTAGTCACACGCTCCTCACGCGTTAGTCACACGCTCCTCACGCGTTAGTCACACGCTCCTCATGCGTTAGTCACACGCTCCTCACGCGTTAGTCACACGCTCCTCACGCGTTAGTCACACGCTCCTCACGCGTTAGTCACACGCTCCTCACGCGTTAGTCACACGCTCCTCACGCGTTAGTCACACGCTCCTCACGCGTTAGTCTCACGCTCCTCACGCGTTAGTCACACGCTCCTCACGCGTTAGTCTCACGCTCCTCATGCGTTAGTCTCACGCTCCTCACGCGTTAGTCTCACGCTCCTCGCGCGTTAGTCTCACGCTCCTCACGCGTTAGTCACACGCTCCTCATGCGTTAGTCACACGCTAGTCACACGCCAGATGTGTCCACCTCCCCTAGAACGCTCGAAAATTGAATGATTAGAACGTTCATAGAACGCTGACCAGAACGTTATGGTGTGACGGGGCCTTAAACAGTCACGTCGTCACGGTAACAGAACAACGGTTGCTTAGTGACACGCTGATCCACGCTCCGCTGGTCACGTGATCAGAACGTTTTAATGTGACTCAGCATTTACAGGAACCCCCCCCTCCCCCCCCTCCTCCCCCTTAACGGGATTTTTCACAGACGCAAAACAAATAATAAATAATGAACAATAAATAATAAATAATAAGCTACATATATATTAATTATAACGATTGCATAAAATGTGTACAATGTGTAAAAACGGTATGTGCGTGCGTGGATGACAACGCAGACGCCTTGTACCAGAACGGGCAATCTAAATACACACACACACACACACACACACACACACACACACACACATCCTGATCCTTCCTAGGTCTCTTCTCCTCCGTCTCCCTTCTCCCTCGGTAAATGGTAAACGGACTGCATTTATAGAGCGCTTTTCTAACCAGTGCGGCCACTCTAAGCGCTTTACAAGTCATGGCTCACATTCACCCATTCATCCACCCATTCATCCACAGACGGCGGAGTCAGCCATCAAGGAGACAGCCAGCAGGTCAGGAGCGGTCAGGGTTAGGGGGTCTTGCTCAGGGACACCTCCACAGGTTGGATTTGCTAAAAGGAGGTGTGTGTGTGTGTGTGTGTGTGTGTGTGTGTGTGTGTGTGTGTGTGTGTGTGTGTGTGTGTGTGTGTGTGTGTGTGTGTGTGTGTGTGTGTGGGGACCCCCTCCGAGAGAGACGGAGAGGTGGGCACGACGACCCCCCACATGAAGGAGCGTCACCACGGGGACCTTTACTGAGACTTTGTTAATACGTCACGTGGTTCGTTGGATAATGTCACGTGGAGGGAGTTGACGCTTATGTCAGCTTTGTACTGTGATTAAATGATATATGTACATTTTATCACACGACAAAGCTGATAAAAGCATCACTTATATATATTTATTTATATATATATACATATAGTTAAAAAGTATATACCACCCAATGAACTTACTGAATGAGTCCATTGAGATGTACTGGCTTAGGAGACTTGATGTAAATCTGTTCTACAGTCTGTGAAATAAACCAGTCGATGGAGTGAATGGGAAATCTCCTCCTCTGCTTGTTTTGTTGTTGATCAGATTCAAGTCCGCACCGTTTGGAGGAAAAGTGCGACCCCTGGTGGTCAAAGTAGATCATTGTTTTACCTCTTCTACTGAATACATATTGTACTGAGAATGTACATATTCTACTGAATCCATATTGTACTTGGATTGTACCTATTCTACTGTAAATACATTGTACTGAGAAAATATATATTCTACTGAATACATATTGTACTGTTAATGTACTAATATACTACTGAATATATAGAGTAAATTCCACAGAAAATATCCCCACTTTGTTTTCATTTTTATTTAAATCAGAAAAGGTTACAAACATTGAATTATTTTGTAGTACATGATTCAGAAGAATAAACTAATATAAATGTTTTTTTTATCAATATATACTATATGATATGCAAATGAACCCTACACTTGTATAGAATGAAACTTCAAAAAACATTCATGAGAAAACAGACATTGAACAATATAGTATATGTAATCATGAATAATTGCTTTTATTTTATAAGAGACAGCCTTATTATTATGTCTTCATGAATGGATTATTGTTAAATGACAGCTAACAGTAAAATATGAATGCAGTTCTCTCAGATCTCACATAGTAGAGATTCTTATTCAGGAAATCCCCTTAGTTGTTTATGTTGATTATTTTATTATCTAACGAAGGTGCTAGTCTGTTTGATTGACAGGTGAGATGATCAGAGGGGTGGAGTTTCTACCACCATCATGTAAACCTGGATGGAGGATTGGATAGAGAGGCTCACTGAAGGTGCAGCCAGTAGCAGAGTAGATATGAGCCCTGGCTTCCACATCATAGAAGGAGACCAGACCTGCGTCATAATCAACAAACACCCCCACCTTCTGGAGCTCAGCTCTCACAGGGAGACGGACAACAGGGTTGTCATTAAATACCAACTTATCCTTGATGAAGTAAAGAATCCAGATACCATTCTCAGGGGTGTGTAATTTGATGAGACCTTTTCTGTTGACAGACTCTCTGGTCACTCCTAACCCCCATACATTCTTGTCATTAACCTGGACCTCAAAGTAGAATCTCCCTGAGGAGAACCTCTGCCTCGTGAGAACATATAGATACTGTGTAAATCTCTTAGGGTTGTGTGGCAGTTTCTTCACTACATCTCCATCATGTACTTGTTTCCCATCATCAGACAGGATGAGCTCGGGATGAGCTGTATCAGGATCTAGAGTCACCTCTACTTCATACTGCTGGACCCTCTTCAGTTCAACATCACGCAGCTTCTTCATGTCCATGTTCAGTTTCTCCTCCAGCTGATCTAGGGATCTCCTCAAGGTCCCTACGTATGACGGAGGATGGACCTCCACCCTCGTCCAGACCCTGGTGTGTGGAGGATTCTCCAGGGATCTGAAGGTCTGCAGGAAGTGGAGTTTGTCTTCAGTGTGTGAGAGCTGCTTCACCTCTGAGCTTCTATTGGTCAGATCTTCTATTTCCTGCTCCAGCTCTTTGATGAGGCCTTCAGCTTGTTTCTCTGTGGATTTCAGTTTGTCTTTAACCGTTTGGTTAAAATCATCCCGACACTTTTCAATGCAGCGCATCAGAGCAGCGAGGACCTGCAGACCATCGGCTATCTCTCTGTCTGAGTTTATTTTGCTCAATTCTACTGTGTTTATGATCTCCTTAATCTTTTGTTTTCTCTCCTGGATCATCTGCAGAACATCAGACTCTATCTTCTCCTGCTGGGCCATCTTCAATTCATATTCCTCCTTTAGAGGTACAACAGGGTGGGACTTGTGGCCTGTCTCTGTACAGATCTGACACACACACACCTGTTCAGTCTGGCAGAAGAGCTCCAGTATTTGATAATTGTGTATCTTACACATCCTGTCTTCCAGACGGTCCATAGGCTCGACCAGCTGATGTCTCTTCAGGCCTGAGACTCTCTGATGTGGCTCCAGGTGGGTGTGGCAGAAAGAGGTAAGACACACTAGGCAGGACTTCACAGCCTTCAGCTGGGTCCCGGTACAGACGCCACAGGGAACTTCTCCTGGTTCAACACAAGGCTGCTGTTTTTCTGGTACAAACCATCTAAACTGATCAACCATCTCTGAAATGAGGGTATTGACCCGTAGATCAGGTCTTCTGTGGAAAAGCCCATTGCAAACAGGACATTTGTACTGGACTTGGTGATCCCAGAACTTTGTGATACAGGCTCTACAGAAGTTGTGTCCACATGGTGTGGAAACTGGACTGTTGAACACCTCCAGACAGATGGAACATGAAAAGTTCTCTTCAGACCAGGAGGTGTTGGCAGAAGCCATTCCTAGACACAGACGACATGGTTTATGTATTGAGCAACTCCATTATTTATCTAATTCCATAATGGGAAAAGAGGGTTTAACTATAAAATATATAAGCATATAACTCTTATAGTTGTGCTGTTTTACTCACCTTGTTGGTTTCTGTCTGTTATGTTACAAAACACGTTGTGTTTTTCTCCTGGAAGAGAGAACTGCTCCGACGTTGGGTGGTTTGGTTTCTGTGAACATTTACTTTCCCCCCCACCCACACACAGACACGCACACACATGGCTCCGCCCACATCACATGGCCCCGCCCCCACTCTTACTTTGGGCGCATTCATGTTCTGTGTTGAGGCTACACTGACGGTGTGTGTTCTCCTCTTCTTTGTGGAGTTGAAAGATGGTCAATATTTAAAAGACGAGGCTGAAGTGGACAACTTATTTGCCTGCTCCTTAGTCTAATGTATCTGTCCACCCAATGGCTGCAGTATCAACACGTGGCCTGTAGATGGGGCTATTTAGTGACTAATCTCTACTGTAGACAGAGGCCTCTTTGGAGAGATTTCTAAAATGCTATGAATACTCTCTATTCAGAAATAAAACGATGACTGTCAAGTTTGCATTGTGGTGGCACTTTGTGAATAGTTGTCATGACTTTACTGTAGTATATATAATTTAGACTTTATTGTCAAGTAAGATAATACAGTATTAATAGAGATTATATACCTACCTATCTATCTACCTAGGTATATCTAACTACCTATCTATCTACCAACCTAGGTATATCTAACTACCTACCTACCAACCTAGGTATATCTTGCTACCTACCTACCTACTTACCTAGGTATGTCTTACTACATACCTGTCTATGTATCTACCTTGGTATATCTAACTACCTAACTACCTAGGTATAAGTAACTACCTATCTACATACCTAGGTATATCAACCTCCCTTACTACCTACCAAGGTATATCTGACTACTTACCAACCTAGGTATATCTAACTACCCACTTACCTACCTAGGTATATCTAACTACCCACCTACCTACCTAGCTATATCTAACTACCCACCTACCTACCTAGGTATATCTAACTACTTACCAACCTAGGTATATCTAACTACCTACCTATCTACCTAGGTATATCTAACTTCCTACCTGTTTATATCTAATAACTACAAATTGTACTATTCTACTATTTCCTGTTCAACTAAATACATATTGTTCTGAAAATGTACCTATTCTACTGATTACATATTTAAATGAGAATGTACCTGTTCTACTGATTACATATTTAAATGAGAATGTACCTATTCTACTGATTACATATTTAAATGAGAATGTACCTATTCTACTGATTACATATTTAAATGAGAATGTACCTATTCTACTGAATACATATTGGAGAGAAAATTCCACAGAAAAGTCACAGACGTTTTGTCCATTTTTATTGAAATCAGAAAAGTGTACAAACATTTGATTGTGTTTTATGTCGTTTTATGATTCAGAAGAATAAACCTCAATAAATATATAGAGATTATGAAATCAGCCAATCAGACAAATAGTGTTCTCCATTCTTCAGCCTGTAACCTTGAGAGAGAGATAGAGAGAGAGAGATAGAGAGAGAGAGAGAGAGAGAGAGAGAGAGAGAGAGAGAGAGAGAAAGAGAGCCTGGGTTCCATTAAAACACCACCTGGGTTCACAAAACCACAACCCGTGTTCCCAAAAACACCACCTTTGTTCCCAAAAACACCACCTTGTTCCCAAAAACACCACCTGGGTTCCCTTAAAAACACCACCTGGGTTCCCTTAAAAACACCACCTGGGTTCCCAAAAACCCCACACTTTGTTTCCAAAAACACCCACCTGGGTTCTCTTAAAAACACCACCTGGGTTCCCAAAAACCCCACTTGTGTTAAGGGCTACAGGACCTTAAACAGTGAATCCACGGTCTGGTCTTCATATGTAACATCAGGTGAGAGGTAGAGGGGGAACCCAGCAGGAGGTTCTATGGTTAAGGGGTACAGGACCTTAAATGTTTGGGAACCACTGTAGTAGCTCATACACACACAGGATTAACATGAGGAGGTGGTGGTGCTGCTGCTGGGAACAGAATGCAGAACCAACGTTGTGTGTTCCTCTCTGTTACGTCCCTGGTCCTGGAGGCCTGTGGGTTTTCCTGTCTGTGTTGTGTTGCTGTCTGTCTCCTCTTAAACTACAGGTGTCTCACCATCGGTTGGCCTGCAGTCCTGTCAGTCATCGTTCACGCAGCCGTTCGTGTCGAGCCGTGCGTCTATTTAACGCCCCTCCCGTCTTCTGTCTGGGAGTCGCCACCGGTTGTGTTTTTGTTTTGGTGACGTATTGAAAGAGGTTATGCTATCGTGCGGTTTGAGTTTAAACTTGCAAACTTTACTCGGTATAGGGATATTGTTTTGGTTTTGTCCACGCATGGACAAAGGGCCCATGGGTCTACTCTCATCACGTAGCCGCTCCACTGTTATAACCATCAGGCTAGGAGCGCCCCCCTGTGTTTTGTTTAGTAAATCGTTTGTGGTTAGCTAGCTAGGACTTTCTTTTACTATGTTATTTTCTTTGGGCACCGTTCACAATCCCCTTTGTTCCCTAATGACGATAACGCTGTAAGTACAATAAACCCTCTTACACTATAGTTCTGATTCGTGAGACAGACAGACAGACAGACAGACAGACAGACAGACAGACAGACAGACAGACAGACAGACAGACAGACAGACAGACAGACAGACAGACAGACAGACAGAGACAGACAGACAGACAGACAGACAGACAGACAGACAGACAGACAGACAGACAGACGCTACACAAGCCTTGCTATCTATTCCTTCTTTAACAGCATGTGAGAGAGAGAGAGAGAGAGAGAGAGAGAGAGAGAGAGAGAGAGAGAGAGAGAGAGAGAGAGAGAGAGAGAGAGAGAGAGAGAGAGAGAGAAAGAGAAAGACAGTAAGAGAAAGAGAGAGAGAGAGAGAGAGAGAGAGAGACACAGACGATTCAGCGATTCAGACTCAACCAGCCAACCAGAGGTCCCTCCGAGAGAGAGAGAGAGAGAGAGAGAGAGAGAGAGAGAGAGAGAGAGAGAGAGAGAGAGAGAGAGAGAGAGAGAGAGAGAGAGAGAGAGAGAGAGAGAGAGAGAGAGAGAGAGAGAGAGAGATTTGATTTTAGAAAAAACTTTATTCTTGAGTAACTTTTATTCTTCTACGTTTTGGACCAGTAAATATAAACACGGTTCAACGACACACATAAGCAGTCATGTCAACAACGTAAACAGTGTCACTAACAGTGTTTGTGTGTGTGTATGTGTATGTGTATGTGTGTGTGTGTGTGTGTGTGTGTGTGTGTGTGTGTGTATGTGTGTGTGTGTGTGTGTGTGTGTGGGGGGACCCTCTCCGAGAGAGACGGAGAGGTGGGCATATTGTACTGAGAATGTACCTATTCTACTGAATACATATAATATCCTGTTGATTGACAGGTGAGATAATCAGAGGGTGGAGTTTCTAACACCATCATGTCAACCTGGACAGAGGATTGTATAGAGAGGCTCACTGAAGGTGCAGCCAGTAGCAGAGTAGATATGAGCCCTGGCTTCCACATCATAGAAGGAGACCAGACCTGCGTCATAATCAACAAACACCCCCACCTTCTGGAGCTCAGCTCTCACAGGGAGACGGACAGCAGGGTTGTCATTAAATACCAACCTATCCTGGTTTCTGGGAACATTTACTTTTTTTTCCTGAACAAGACGTCCTCTAGGCTCCGCCCCCAACACATGGCCCCATCTCCACAGACAAACACTTTTCACATTTCAACATTTACACTTCAACTGATATTTTTATTGATGTACTTCAAATACATTAATTTGTGTTCTCCCCTTCTTTGTGGAATTAAAATATGTTGGATCTTTAAAAGACAAGAACCAGAGCCTATCTCCCAGACTTGAACTACACGAAACATCTGAGTCATGTGACTCGAGTCATGTGACTCGGGGTAGGGCAGACGAACCAGACCAACAAGTTCACAATTCAGAGACAAGAAAGCAAAAAAACAACCCAGTAACAGGAGTTTGATTGACAGTTGATGATGTCACATGATCACTGCTGGTGGATTATGGGTCGTTATTTCACACCAGGGACAAACCGTGTGGAAACAAAACAGCCAGAAGGAGGGGGGGGATTCAGACCACACCCCTACAATGTTTATGAGATAAACAGAGACGTTTAGTTCCTTGTATCCGTCCATGCTCCATTTCTGCCAAATGAGAACTTTAAATGAGAGTTCTGCCGAATGAGAACCACTTATCTGAAGGAGGGGGAACCACTTGTAAGGATTACTCATGCTTCACGCTCACACTTTGAGCCTCCAGGAACAAATACGATATGATCTTTCCAGAATAGATGGATAAACAGATAGACAGGCAGACAGACAGACAGATAGGCAGACAGACAGACAGACAGGCAGGCATGCAGACAGACAGGCAGGCAGACAAATACAAAATCCTCCTCTTACTAACTCCTATCTACTATATCATGTGCTTCCTATGTCCTTCTACATCCCCTTCCTTACCCTTTTCCCACTTCTTCCTCCTCTTACTAACTCTTATCTTCTATATCAGGTGCTTCCTATGTCCTTCTAACTCCTCTCACACATCATCCACTAACTAACTCCTCTGTACTACATCATTAGCTTCCCATCTCTGCTCCTGGATCATTAGCTAACTCGCTCACCCCCTGCACCACCTGCTTACCCACCAACTACATCAGTCTCACCAACTACATCATATGCTTACTATGTCCTTCTACATCATCTACTGACTAACTCCTCACCTGCATCACTCGCGTTCTTCTCTCCTCCATCACTTGGTCACTAACCCTTCTTCTAGAAAACCACCTGCAAACTAACTCCTATCTACTGGACTAGCTGCTTCCTAAAGGCCCCGTCCGACATCGTCCACTGACATCTGATCATCACATCAAGGGATGAGGGGGGGAGTGGTGTGTGTGTGTGTGTGTGTGTGTGTGTGTGTGTGTAGGGTTCAACCTTCTCCGAGAGGATGGCGCCGCCCTATGTAGAAGATTGGACGGGTGACATTCACAGTCAAGAGAGGAAGGGGAAGTGAAACCCCCCCTACCCAAGATACCCTCGTAGCCTAGCCGCTCCTTTTCAAACCCGCCCTGGACCCCATCGCTGTACCCTAGAGGTAACCAACAAGACTGAGCTGTAGCCATCTCTTGTCAGCAGGTAGCCTACCAGCCCCTGGAAAGCTTCAAAAAGAGCTAATGCTGCGATTAGGACGGACCGGCCGGCGG
Organism: Muraenolepis orangiensis; assembly: GCA_027704905.1. Taxonomy (NCBI): domain Eukaryota; kingdom Metazoa; phylum Chordata; class Actinopteri; order Gadiformes; family Muraenolepididae; genus Muraenolepis; species Muraenolepis orangiensis. Next base: position 36,884 of record JANIIK010001769.1, read on the forward strand.
TTACCACGCTACAGAATTAGCATCTAGGGGTGTGGGAGGGACCCAAAAGGAGAGGGAACAGACAGATGGAACAGGTGCTTTAATGTCTGAGGACACGGCGATAACCGATCAAAGGCAGAGGAACACGTGGTCAAGGCAAGCAGGGGTCGGTAACAGGTAGTCGAGGGTTGAGGCAGAGGAACACGTGGTCGAGGCAAGCAGGGGTCGGTAACAGGTAGTCGAGGGTTGAGGCAGAGGAACACGTGGTCGAGGCAAGCAGGGGTCGGTAACAGGTAGTCGAGGGTTGAGGCAGAGGAACACGTGGTCAAGGCAAGCAGGGGTCGGTAACAGGTAGTCGAGGGTTGAGGCAGAGGAACACGTGGTCAAGGCAAGCAGGGGTCGGTAACAGGTAGTCGAGGGTTGAGGCAGAGGAACACGTGGTCAAGGCAAGCAGGGGTCGGTAACAGGTAGTCGAGGGTCAAAACACGGCGGATCGATAGGAAGAACAACAATGAACTTAACATGAAACGTACGCGATGCTTTCTGAAAATCTGAATGATAAACCAGCAATGAGTGACACAACAGACACGGCTTAAACACAGCTTGGTAATGAGGGCCGATTGACAACAGGTGAGTTC
>JANIIK010001769.1:42500-52500 GCA_027704905.1 Muraenolepis orangiensis
AACACAAGGCTGCTGTTTTTCTGGTACAAACCGTCTAAATTGATCAACCATCTCTGAAAAGAGGGTATTGACCTGTAGATCAGGTCTTGTTTGGAAAAGCTTGTTGCAAACAGGACATTTGTACTGGACTTGGTCATCCCAGAACTTTGTAATACAGGCTCTACAGAAGTTGTGTCCACATGGTGTGGAAACTGGACTGTTGAACACCTCCAGACAGATGGAACATGAAAGGTTCTCTTCAGACCAGGAAGTGTTAGCAGAAGCCATTCCTAGACACAGACGACATGGTTTATGTATTGATCAACTCCATTATTTGTCTAATTCCATAACTGGAAAAGAGGGTTTAACTGTAAAGTATATAAACATATAACTCTTATAGTTGTGCTGTTTCACTCACCTTGTTGTGGTTTCTGTCTGTTTTGTTCCTAAACGCGTTGTGTTTTTCTCCTGGAAGAGAGAACTGCTCCGACGTCGGGTGGTTTGGTTTCTGTGAACATTAACTTTAGTTTCCTGAACTAGGCTTCCTCTTGGCTCCGCCCCCAACAAATGGCCCCGCCCCCACGGACAAACACTTCACTAACCTTTCAACTTTCAGGCTCTTACTTCGGGCGCATTAGATTAGATTAGATTAGATTCAAATGTATTGTCAGTGTACTACAGCAAAAGTACAGTACAGAGAAAGGAATTTGGCATCTAACCAGAGTGCAAATGTAGCAGTAAAGTACACGATTATATATAATGTTATATATAATGTAAAGTTGTTGACTAATATGTAAAAACAGTCTACTAAAAAAACTACTACTAAAAACAGGTATAAATATAATATAAATAACTTATAGAGTAGGTATGAGACATAGATACACGTATGAGATGTGCAGAATTATAGGTATTTATATATAAAAGGTAAGTATAAACAGGTAGTGAGCAAGGATGTGTAGTTGTATCAACAGTCCACGATTAACATATATATATATATATATATATATATATATACACGGTAACTATTAATATGTAAACTTGGATTCTTTGTGTGTTCTCTCCGTCCTCATCTTGTTCCACTCTTTACAGACAGCTACTCAGAATGGTGGCTGCATGTAGTGTGGCTGTTTCTCACTGAGTTCTGTCTGTCTGTCTGTCTGTCTGTCTGTCTGTCTGTCTGTCTGTCTGTCTGTCTGTCTGTCTGTCTGCTCTGTCTCTCTCTCTCTCTCTCTCTCTCTCTCTCTCTCTCTCTCTCTCTCTCTCTCTCTCTCTCTCTCTCTCTCTCTCTCTCTCTCTGGTGGTGAGGTACGACAGCGTTAGGTCTGCCTCCCGCATGTACGGGAACATTGGGATGTTTTTGGACAGCACGGCGAAGGTTAACAAGGTAGTGGACAAAGGTGTCATAATACAGGATACCTTTACTCCCCTCATTAGCCCGGCCACTAAAGTAATCATCTCCGATGCGCCTCCATTCATTAAGAACTCTGTGTTAGTTCATGAGCTGTCTGCTACGGACAGCTGGTCTCACAGATCAAGATGATCTCTTTAGGCTGCAGGTCTCCTAAACTGAAGCACGTAGTGTGTCACAGAAGGCAGGTTTACATGATCCTTAAAGATAATAACAGTGATCTAAAACTGTCCGTCTCTTTTAAAGTGGAGGGGTCTAACTATATGGTTTTTGTCTCTTCGGAGAATATGAAGTGTTTTGGCTGTGGAGCAGAGGGCCACCTGATTCGATCCTGCCCGGAGAGGGGAGGGGCGCAGCGGCCTGCGGCTGGCGCTGCTGCCGCTGCTGCGAATGAGGGTCAGACCGGGTCAGACCGGGTCAGACCGGGGCAGACCGGGTCGGATCTGACTCCGGCTGCTCCGGTTTTGGAGACTCCGGTGCCCAACCTGGCTCCGGCTCCTCCCGTCCCTGTGGCTTCGGTGCCTCCTCCGGCCCCGGATCTTCTGGTCTCGGAGAATCCGGTTCACCCCACGGCACCTTTTTCTCCGGTCCCGGGGGATCCGGTGCCGGACGCGTCCCGGCTGCTCCGGTCTGGGAGGCTTCGGTGGCCCCCCCGGCTTCGGCTCCGGTTTCACCGATGGTCGCGGTCGCGGTGCCCCCCTCCGCCCCTCAATGTTCGGATAAAACTCAGGGGAAAAATGATAGTCAAAAGAATTTAAATCAGGCCGACGCAGCCGTAGAAGACGTGTCAAAGAATTGTACATCTCATCTACACACGGAAGTGTGTAGATGAGAATGAAAACAGGAGAGATAATGAGTCAGCGAGTGATGAGTATTTTGATGAGGACATGTCAGATGAGGAGTTATATAAACTCTCTCAAAAATGAAAACGTTCTGAGCCATTGGAAAGAGGAGCTAGATCTTCAAAGATCACCAGAGCAGCCAGGGTGTCAGCTGAGTCAGAGAGAGACTTCCCTATGACTCAGGGGGAGAAGCAAGGCCTCTATTCCTCAGATGAAATAAAAAGGTTTCTGGAGGTCACTAAAGGAACTAGACTTAAACTCTTCATTGAGTCAGCAAAACCCCTGACGAGAAATGTGGGTAAATTTGAAGACGTGTTGACGGTTCAGGAGATCTACAGACTGAAACAAATGATAGTGAGGCTAAAGGCCCAACTCATTGAAGATGATCTTTAAAAAGAGTTCTTGTTTATTTTGTTTTTGTTTTTTTACAGATCAGTTTTTTTTACTGAAAACTATTTCTATCCATGTGTGATTTTAAAATCAGAATTTGAACGGAGCCAGAGCTGACTTTAAGAGAGCTAATCTTTTTAAACTAATGGAGATTAAAATAATTGATATTATGTTTGTACAGGAAACCCACAGCACAACAGACAATGAAAGTGACTGGAAGAGGGGTTTTAACGGGGAGATGGTTTGAAGCCACAAGTGGAGGAGTGGGGACTTGATTTGACAGGAGGTTTTTACCGTTTTCTTTTGAGTTGGAGGAAATCATTCCAGGTGTTTTACTAAAGGTAAAAGCAGAATTTGAAAAGGTCAAGCTCGTGTTTTTAAATGTCTATGCGCCCACCAATGGGGTGGATAGGATGATTTTTTTTAAACATTCTATTCGATACTATTGGAGATTGTAATTTAATATACTTAAATAAAATAACAGCCTACATCACATCTTGCCATTTATGGGTTTTCATTTATCTATTTCTAAATAAAATCAATCAAATGTTGTTACATTTATAAAATCAATCAAATGATGCTTGATAATGTAATATACTTAAAGAAAATATATTTTTATTTTATTTTGAACAAAAAGGGTTGGCAGCTCATTCTCCAAACAGCAACCTCAGATTGCTTCTTGGTCAGAATGGAGACCCCATCAACAGCCCTGTATGAAGAGAGACCCCATCCACAGCCCTGTATGAAGAGAGACCCCATCCACAGCCCTGTATGAAGAGAGACCCCATCCACAGCCCTGTATGAAGAGAGACCCCATCCACAGCCCTGTATGAAGAGAGACCCCATCCACAGCCCTGTATGAAGAGGGACCCCATCCACAGCCCTGTATGAAGAGAGACCCCATCCACAGCCCTGTATGAAGAGGGACCCCATCCACAGCCCTGTATGAAGAGGGACCCCATCCACAGCCCTGTATGAAGAGGGACCCCATCCACAGCCCTGTATGAAGAGGGACCCCATCCACAGCCCTGTATGAAGAGGGACCCCATCCACAGCCCTGTATGAAGACAGACCCCATCCACAGCCCTGTATGAAGAGGGACCCCATCCACAGCCCTGTATGAAGAGGGACCCCATCCACAGCCCTGTATGAAGAGAGACCCCATCCACAGCCCTGTATGAAGAGAGACCCCATCCACAGCCCTGTATGAAGAGAGACCCCATCCACAGCCCTGTATGAAGAGAGACCCCATCCACAGCCCTGTATGAGGAGAGACCCCATCCACAGCCCTGTATGAAGAGGGACAGATAAGAGGACAAGGGGAAGGGTAGGCTTTATTTAAGCTAGTTATGCAAATCATTTATTGCGGTTGTTAACACATCAGCTAACGTTTTTAATAAAAATGTACATGCTCCCGTTGTAGATTTTGGGGCACATTATTCCAGCGACTTTAGTGAGCCGCTGTTTAACGAAGTCACCGTCTGAGAAAGCATTCCCGTGTCCCGGGATTCATTGGTTTTAGTGGCGAAGCTGCGTTAGGACTGCAGGTAGTGAGTAGCTCCACCTACTGGTCAAACTAAGAACTACAACTCCGTCAAGCGCAAGTTTCATGTGTGGGCCACATTCCATTCTATTTTTAGAATTGGCTGCGGGCCAATACAAAATGGATCCTTCGGCCCGGGATCCATTTTGTATTGGCCCGCAGCCAATTCTAAGAATAGAATGGAATGTGGCGGGCTGTACTTTGGACACCCCTGGTCTAATGTATCTGTCCACCCAATGGCTGCAGTAACAACATGTGGCCTGTAGATGGGGCTATTTAGTGACTAATCTCTACTGTAGACAGAGGCCTCTTTGGAGAGATTTATAAAATGGCTGATCTGCTATGAATACTCTCTATTCAGAAAATAAAACCATGACTGTCCAGTTTGCATTGTGGTGGCACTTTGTGGATAGTTGTCATGACTTTACTGTAGGATACATTATTTAGACTTTATTATCAAATAAGAGAATACAGAATTAATAGAGATGATATACCTACCTATCTATATACCTAGGTATATCTAACGACCTACCTATCTACCTAGGTATATCTAACTACCTACCTATCTACCTAGGTATATATAACAACCTACCTGTGTATATCTAATAACTACAAATTGTACTATTCTACTATTTCCTATTAAACTAAATACATATTGTACTGAGAATATACCTATTCTACTGATTACATATTTAAATGAGAATGTACCTATTCAACTAACTACATATTGTACTGAGAATGTACCTATTCTACTGATTACATATTTAAATGAGAATGTACCTATTCTACTGATTACATATTTGAATGAGAATGTACCTATTCTACTGATTACATATTTAAATGAGAATGTACCTATTCTACTGATTACATATTTGAATGAGAATGTACCTATTCTACTGATTACATATTTAAATGAGAATGTACCTATTCTACTGAATACATATTTAAATGAGAATGTACCAATTCTACTGATTACATGTTTAAATGAGAATGTACCTATTCTACTGATTACATATTTAAATGAGAATGTATCTATTCTACTGAATACATCTTTAAATGAGAATGTACCTATTCTACGGATTACATATTTAAATGAGAATGTACCTATTCTACTGATTACATATTTAAATGAGAATGTACATATTCTACTGAATACATATTTAAATGAGAATGTACCTATTCTACTGATTACATATTTAAATGAGAATGTACCAATTCTACTGAATACATATTTAAATGAGAATGTACCTATTCTACTGATTACATATTGGAGAGACAATTCCACAGAAAATTCACGGACGTTTTGTCCATTTTTATTGAAATCAGAAAAGTGTACAAACATTTGATTCTGTTTTATGTCACATGGTTCAGAAAAATAAACCTCAAGAGATATATAGAGATTATGAAATCAGCCAATCAGACAAATAGTGTTCTCCATTCTTCAGCCTGTAACCTTTAGAGAGAGAGAGAGAGAGAGAGAGAGAGAGAGGAGAGAGAGAGAGAGAGAGATTTCTGTTTTCCATTAAAAACACAACCTGGGTTCCAAAAACAGCATCTGGGTTCACAAAAACAACACCTGGGTTCCCTTAAAAACACCACTTGGGTTCCCTTAACCCCCAGCTGGGTTCCCCAAACCCCACCTGTTTTCCCTTAAAAACACCACCTGGGTTCCCAAAAACACCACCTGTGTTCCCAAAAACACCACCATAGCTCCTAAAAACACCATCTGGGTTGCCCAAAAAACACAATCTGGGTTCCTAAAAAACACCACCTGGGTTCCCTTAAAAACCCCACCGTTGTTCCCAAAAACACCACCTGGGTTCCCCAGAACACCACCTGGGTTCCCCAGAAACACCACCTGGGTTCCCAAAAAAACACCATCTGGCTTCCCCAAAACACCCCTTGGGTTCCCAAAAACACACATGGGTTCCCAAAAACTCCATCTGGGTTCCCTTAAAAACACCACCTGTGTTCCCAAAAACACCATCTGGCTTCCCATAAACACCACCTGGGTTCCCTAAAACCCAACCTGGGTTCCTAAAAACAGAACCTGGGTTCCCAAAAACCCCAGCTGGTTTCCCAAAAACACCACCTGGGTTGACCAAAAAACACAGTCTGAGTTCCCAAAAACTCCACCAGGGTTCCCTTAAAAACACCACCTGGGTTCCCAAAAAAACACCATTTGGGTTCCCCAAAACACCACCTGGGTTCCCCAAAACACGCCTTGGGTTCCCAAAAACACACATGGGTTCCCAAAAACTCCACCTGGGTTCCCTTAAAAACACAACCTGTGTTCCAAAAAACACCATCTGGGTTCCCATAAACACCACCTGGGTTCCCCAGAACACCACCTGGGTTCCCCAGAAACACCACCTGGGTTCCCAAAAAAACACCATCTGGCTTCCCCAAAACACCCCTTGGGTTCCCAAAAACACACATGGGTTCCCAAAAACTCCATCTGGGTTCCCTTAAAAACACCACCTGTGTTCCCAAAAACACCATCTGGGTTCCCATAAACACCACCTGGGTTCCCTAAAACCCAACCTGGGTTCCTAAAAACAGAACCTGGGTTCCCAAAAACCCCAGCTGGTTTCCCAAAAACACCACCTGGGTTGACCAAAAAACACAGTCTGAGTTCCCAAAAACTCCACCAGGGTTCCCTTAAAAACACCACCTGGGTTCCCAAAAAAACACCATTTGGGTTCCCCAAAACACCACCTGGGTTCCCCAAAACACGCCTTGGGTTCCCAAAAACACACATGGGTTCCCAAAAACTCCACCTGGGTTCCCTTAAAAACACAACCTGTGTTCCAAAAAACACCATCTGGGTTCCCATAAACACCACCTGGGTTCCCTAAAACCCAACCTGGGTTCCTAAAAACACCACATGGGTTCCCAAAAACACCACAAGGGTTGCCCAAAAAACACAATCTGGGTTCCCAAAAAACACCGTCTGGGTTCCCAAAAACACTACCTGGGTTCCCTTAAAAATATACCTACCTATCTATCTACCTAGGTATATCTAACTACCTACCTACCAACCTAGGTATATCTAACTACCTACCTACCAACCTAGGTATATCTAACAACATACCTACCAACCTAGGTATATCTAACTACCTACCTACCAACTTAGGTATATCTAACTACCTACCTTCCAACCTAGGTATATCTAACTACCTACCTAACAACCTAGGTATATCTAACTACCTACATACCAACCTAGGTATATCTAACTACCTACCTAACAACCTAGGTATATCTAACAAAAAAAACCCAGCACATGGGTTCCTGAAACACCACCTGGGTTCCCAAAACCCCCACCGGGGTTCCCTTAAAAACACCACCTGGGTTCCCAAAAAAACACCACCTAGGTTCCCCAAAACAGCACCTGGGTTCCCAAAAACATAACCTGTGTTCCCCAAAACAACATTTAGGGCAACACCTTGTTTCCCTTAAAAACACAACCTGGGTTCCATTAAAACACCACCTGGCTTCCCAAAACCCCCACCTGGGTTCCCTTAAAAACACCACTTGGGTTCCCAAAAACACCACCTGGATTCCCAAAAACCCCCACCTGGGTTCCCCAAAACACCCCCTGGGTTTCCAAAAACAGCACACGGGTTCCTGAAACACCACCTGGGTTCCCAAAAACACCACCTGGGTTCCCAGAAATAACACCTTGGTTCCCATAAAAACACCACCTGGGTTCCATTAAAACACCACCTGGGTTCCCAAAACCCCCACCTGGGTTCCCTTAAAAACACCACCTGGGTTCCCAAAAACACCACCTGGGTTCCCTTAAAAACATTACCTGGGTTTGATAAATTTGTAAACATACAAATTACGTGAAGTACATAATACTCAGAATTAATAAATGATAGTCAATATGTCCAAATAAAAATAAAACACAATATACAATAAATTAAACAATAAAAATTTTAACAAATATCTCTCCCTTCGTCTCTCCTCTCCCCCATCCCTCTCCTCATACCCTCCCCCGTCTCTCCCCCTTCAGTCTCTCTGCCATCCTATCTGTGATTGGGTGATCATCGGCTCGTCTCGTCATTTTTACCCTCCCCCTCCAACCTCCCCCACCCAGCCTCCACCACTCAGCCTCAATCTTCTAGTCTCCAGCAATCAGCCTCCACCCTGAACTCCCAGCCTCCACTATCCCCCACCCACCCAGCCTCCACCTTCCAGCCTCCACCACTCAGCCTCCATCCTCCACCAACCAGTCTCCACCATCCATCCTCCACCTTCAACCACCCAGCCTCCACCATTCACCCAGCCTCCACCATTAACCCCCCAGCCTCCACCACCCAGCCTCCACCATTCACCCCCCCGGCCTCCACCTCCCAGCCTCCACCATTCACCCCCCCAGCCTCCACCACCCAGCCTCCAGCACCCATGCTCCCGCCTCCACCACCCAGTATCCACCACCCAGCCTCCAGCCTCCAATACACAGCCTCCACCCCTCCAAACCACCACAGCATCCGTTTCCAAGTGGAGATTTGATGAGTGCAGTAGTGGTGTGTGTGTGTGTGTGTGTGTGTGTGTGTGTGTGTGTGTGTGTGTGTGTGTGTGTGTGTGTGTGTGTGTGTGCGCGTGTGTGTGTGATAGTGTGTGTGTGTGTGTGTGTGTGTGATAGTGTGTGATAGCGTGTGTGTGTTTGTGTGTGTGTGTGATAGTGTGTGTGTGTGTTTAATAGTGTGTGTGTGTGTGTGTGTGTGTGTGTGTGTGTGTGTGTGTGTGTGTGTGTGTGATAGTGTGTATGTGTGTGTGTGTGATAGTGTGCGTGATAGTGTGTGTGTGTGTGTGTGTGTGTGTGTGTATGTGTGTGTGTGTGTGTGATAGTGTGTGTGATAGTGTGTGTGTGTGTGTGTGTGATAGTGTGTGTGTGTGTTTGATAGTGTGTGTGTGTGTGTGTGTGTGTGTGTGTGTGTGTGTGTGTGTGTGTGTGATAGTGTGTATGTGTGTGTGTGTGATAGTGTGCGTGATAGTGTGTGTGTGTGTGTGTGTGTGTGTGTGTTCCCAGGAGTGCAGGTCAGCGTGCCTTGTGGCCGGGCTGCTCCATCTTTTTAATGGGCCATCGGTGCAGCACCATTACGGTTGTGGTGGGGGCGGAGGGTTGTTATTGACTAGCAAATGAATGTGTGTGAGTGTGTGTTCTTAAATAAACAATAAATATGCATGGCACGTGTGCGGTTCCCGACCGCACGTGGAAGAATCAAGCACGCAGACAGACAGACATACAGACAGACAGACAGACAGACAGACAGATAGATAGATAGATAGATAGATAGATAGATAGATAGATAGATAGATAGATAGATAGATAGATAGATAGATAGACAGATAGATAGATAGATAGATAGATAGATAGATAGATAGATAGATAGATAGATAGATAGATAGATAGATAGATAGATAGATAGACAGACAGACAGACAGGTGGGGGCAGGGGAGGGGGTGGAGGAGTTTTATCGTGGAGTCTGGTGCGGGATCCACGAGAAACTGGATTACTTCAGACCAAGTAATCCAGTTTCCTCTGATCTCTCTCTCTCTCTCTCTCTCTCTCTCTCTCTCTCTCTCTCTCTCTCTCTCTCTCTCTCTCTCTCTCTCTCTCTCTCTCCTCTCTCTCTCTCTCTCTCTCTCTCTCTCTCTCTCTCTCGATTGGCTATTGAAGAATTCAGCACATGCATGGTCATTGTCTTGGCCAGGGGGGATGGGAAGGAGACAATGTCTTTTGGCCTGGCGCCAGGGTGTCGAAGGCGTGGTTGGGATCTCAGGGAGGTCCTGGTCAAAGCGTTCCCACAGCTCCCCATCGTAACTCGC